>PVHY01026542.1:0-17157 GCA_004024945.1 Uropsilus gracilis
ATCTATCTATCTATCTATCTATCTATCTATCTATCTATCTATCTATCTATCTATCTATCTATCTATCTATCTATCTATCTATCTATCTATCTAATCTGTGAGATCATTCCGTATTTTTCATCCCGATCCCGCAGCTGCAAGCAGTCCCCAGCCTCAGCCTCCCAGGTAGCTGGGATTACAGGCATGCACCACCATGCCCAGCTATTTTTTTCTGAGACTAAGTCTCGCTATGTTGCCCCAGGCGGGTCTCGAACACGTGGACCCAAGCAATTCCTAGTCTCAGCCATGTGCTA
This sequence comes from Uropsilus gracilis, assembly GCA_004024945.1. Classification (NCBI taxonomy): domain Eukaryota; kingdom Metazoa; phylum Chordata; class Mammalia; order Eulipotyphla; family Talpidae; genus Uropsilus; species Uropsilus gracilis. The sequence goes on from PVHY01026542.1 coordinate 294, forward strand.
AGGCTGCACTTAAAGGCACGCACCACCGTGCCCAGCTTCAATTTTTTTTTTTTTTAATTAAAAAATTTCTTTTTTGGAACTGCAGGCTCATGTTGCCCCAGGGACCACGGACTCAAGCAATCCCCAGCCTCAGCTTCCCAGGTAGCTGGGATTACAGGTGCGTGCCACCATGCCCAGCTATATATTTTTGGAACTAGGTCTCTTTATGTGCCCCCGGCGGGACTCAAACCGAGATCCCTGGCCCCGGCCGTGGCTTCTACCACGCCCAGGTGTTTTTTGGAACTAGGTCTCGTTGTGTTGCCCTGAGCAGGACTCGAACCACAATCCCTAGCCCTAGCTGCTTCATAGGCTGAAGCTTATAGGCATGAGCCTCTGTGCCCGGCTGGTCAACGGTGCCTCTTAAAAGAATTTTGTGATTTCCTCTGCCACTTTCCTTGTTCAAGCTAGTTCAGTCAAACCCCCAATCTCACTTCATCCACTGCATTAGCCCACTCAGCATTCACTCCAGTTTCTCTGCCTCTTTTTTTTTTTGAGACTAGGTCTCGCTGTGTTGAACCACAGACTCACGTTGCCTGGGGTACCATGGACTCAAGCGATCCACAGCCTCAGCCTCCCAGGGAGCTGGAATTACAGGAGCACGCCACCATGCCCAGCTATTTTTTTGGAACTAGATCTCACTATGTTGCCCCGGGTGGGTCTCGAACCCACAGACTCAAGCGATTCCTACTCTCGGCCTCCCTTCCTAGGCTGGGATTAAAGGCACAGGCCACCACGCCCGGCCTGCCTCCTTTCCAAACCTACTAGCTTGGATGGCCTTTTCAAAACACAAATCTAGTAAAACTACAAAACCTTCTAGCAGCTTCCTATTGCTTAGAATATAGCCCCAACATACTCTTTTATTTCCAATAGGGTTCTAGTGGTCTGGCTTCCATCTATTCCAAATTCACCTCCTCTTCCTCTCCCTTTGTCCCCTCAGCTCCAGCCTCCCCAGATGGTCCTGCATAATAGTGCTAGTATACACCTGGCAGATAGGCTGCACGGTGTGAAATGGAGGCTCCTAGTGGGAAACCAGATGTTACCATGAGAGCTTGTTCATAAGAAACGAGGTCTTGCCAGGCATGCGCCTGTAATCCAAGCGCTGGGAGACAAGAGGACAGGGATTGCTTGAGTTCACGGTTTTGAGACTACCCTGGGCAACATAGCAAGACCTGCTCTCGAGAAAGCAGCTGGGCATGGTGGCGGGCACCTGTAATCCCAGCTACCTGGGAGGCTGAGGTTGGGGATCACTTGAATTTGCAGGATCAGGACTATGCTGGGCAACATAGTGAGACCTGGTCTCAAAAAAAAAAAAAAAAGATGAATAAAAAAAGAAAGCGAGGTCTTTGAAAGGTGCAAACAATCACAAGACTTGTTTATTAAGTCCAGGCAGGAGAGAAAAGAAAACTCCAGATTTGGAGATACTGATTTAGGTAACAGTGACCACCAGGTGGCTGCGTCTTAGTAGCCTTTGAAGATAAAAGAAGCAATACTTTTGCAGAACCAAGACCTCAGAAGGTTAGCTTTGCAGATGCGCTAGTGGGCAGGGGAGAGGATGGGGTGAGGGACGGGAAGGAAGCGCTTCAGTTTCCTGGAGATTCCCACCACTTCCTTTTCCTTTTCTAAGAGGAAGACCATCAAAGAAAGCAGTCCAGGAAGGAAAGGGAGGGGCAGCAGGCCAGTTTAGTTTTCAAAGCAAGAGGGAGGGTTTGTCGAAAATGCTAAATACAGTCGGGCCTGGTGGCGCTAGCCTGTAATCCAAGTGCTGGGAGGCAAACCAGGGCTCGCTTGAGTTTGTGGGTTCGAGACTACCCCAGGCAACATAGCGAGACCTGATCTGGGGGAGGGGGAGAGGGGGGGGAATGCTAAGTACTTCAATCAACCCGGAGAAATGATTTAGAACAGGCAAAGAATATTGGGCTCCAAAATCAAAATGATGAAGATGCAGTTAGAATCTCGTTCCCAGGTCTTTCCTTGACTATTGTGCCCCCAGCATGCTCCACGCTTCCCAGGAGGCTTTGTGTTCCTTTATGCAAATATAGGTAAATAATATGGGAAAGGATTTTTTGTTTCCTAGAGGAAACCACTGCTAGCCCACAGAGTGACTGGAAAGAAAAGGAGAGGAAGAAGTTACTTGGCTGTGGCAAGGACTTGGGGGGCAAGGGGCTACACATTTCTTATGCCCAGGAGTTCTGAATAATGAGCAGTTCTTGCCGTGTGCCTCACTTCACACCTGGGGGTTATCAGCTACATGTCTTGGGTGAGAAGACCCAAGTTCCTGAAGAGGAAATCCTTGCCCACTTCACACAGGAAGTGGTGCTGTCAGGAAGGACTGATGGAGAGGTGGCCAGAAAGTAGTTTCTACATTAAGGAAGAAATGAATGGATGTTTCTAGAGTGGAAGAGACTTGTGCTTTTTTTATTTTATTTTATTTTTTGAGACTCGGTCTCGCTGTTTTTGTCTGTGGAACCGCAGGCTCTCGTTGCCCGGGGTACCACGGACTCCAGCCATCCCCAGCCTCAGCTTCCCAGGTAGCTGGGATTACAGGCGCGCACCACCACACCCAGCTATTTTTTTGGAGCTAGGTCTCACTACGGGCCCCAGGCGGGACTTGAACCACGATCCCTAGCCCCGGCCGCTTCATAGGCTGAAGCTTACAGGCATGAGCCACCGTGCCCGGCGAGACCTGTGCATTTTTAAAAATGAAATCAGAAGAGTAGGGAGAGAAACCTGAGGCAAGATAAGACTCAATAAAGTAATTGAAGGAGCAGGCCCCTTCCTCCAATGAAGAGCGAGAAAACTGGAGGCAGAAACTCCAGTTTTGTTTTGTTTTTATTTTGAGGCTAGGTCTCACTAAGTTGCCCGGGGTAGTCCCGAACCCACGGACTCAAGTGATCCCCAACCTCAGCCTCCCAGGTAGCTGGGATTACAGGCACACACCACTGTGCCCGACTGAAAAACCCCAGTTTTTTTTGTTTGTTTGTTTGTATTTAAGGTTAGGTTTCGCTATGTTGCCCAGCGACACAATCCCCAGCCTCAGCCTCCCAGGTAGCTGGGATTACAGGTGTGCACACCACGCCCAGCTATTTTTTGAGACTAGGTCTCGCTATGTTGCCCTGGGTGAGTCTTGAACCCGTGAACTCAAGCAATTCCCAGTCTCAGCCTCCCTTCCTAGGCTTGGGATTAAAGCCACACACCATCATGGCTGGCTTCAAAAACTCCAGTTTTGAAGAGGAAAAATAGCAGCAGAGATAGCAGAGGCAATGAGGGAGCTAGGTGTTGGTATCAGGGTGCATTATTCACAGCAGGGCCATACCTCAGGGAAACAAGAACTATACAAAGATGAGCCATGTAAGAAAAATAGAAAATTTAAACATAGCCTTTTCAAAGGCTAGAGTGCCCTGATAGAATTATACACGGGAAATGCTAAAACTAAGGATAAAGAAAAGGCAGGGGCAGGTGGGAGGGCTGGGAGACCGAAGTGATGCTGAGGTGAACCAGGCACAGCAGACAGTGAGCCCAGCAATGACACAGCCCATCACAGCATGGACCGCCCTGAAGCACTCTGGGAAGGTGAGGAGGTGCCTGGAGTAAATGCTTCATCTTTCCAGAATTATATGCCTCCCCCCCCTCATCCCTCACCCCGACCCCTCAAACCAATGCTATTGCTCAAGAGTACATGAGAGAAGACGTGGGTGCTGTATCGAACACAGGTAACTGCTGGGCTGATGTATTCTGTCACTGGAGTTACTGCCGACTTGAGTCCAGGTGGAGGAAGAGTGGTGGAAGGATGACACCAAAGTAGTGGTGAAAAGGGTGTTGGGAAAAGTCCATGTTAAGAGCTTGGTTATATATGCTTTGCTTTTTTTTTTTTTTTTTTTTGAAGTCCATGTTAAGAGCTTGGCTATATACACTTTGCTTTTTTTTTTTGAGATTAGGTCTCACTATATTGCCCAGGGTTGTCGATCCCGTGGACTCAAGCAATCCCCAGCCTCAGCATCCCAGGTAGCTGGGATTACAGGCGTCCACCACCGCATCTGGATGCTTTCTTCGAGACCAGCTGTCGCTATGTTGCCCAGGGTAGTCTCGAACCCACTAACTCAAGCGATCCCAGGCTTCTTACCTCCCAGCGCTTGGATTACAGGCGTGCGCCACCGCCCCTGACTGGTCAGCAACTTTTAATGTCCCCCCAGAACAATGGTGGTTGGAGTGGACTTTTTTTTTTTGAGACCAGGTCTCGCTATTTTTGCCCGTGGAACCGCAGGCTCTCGTTGCCCGGGGTACCACAGACTCAAGCAATCTCCAGCTTCAGCTTCCCAGGTAGCTGGGATTACAGGCGCGCGCCACCACGCCCAGCTATTTTTTTGGAACTAGGTCTCGCCTATGGGCCCCAGGCGGGACTCGAACCGCGATCCCTGGCCCCGGCCGCTTCATAGGCTGAAGCTTACAGGCACGAGCCACTGTGCCCGGCCTCTGCCTGCATTTTATTCCCAGGCTTCCCAATTGCCCACGAGCAATCAAGACACTCCACCTGCCCATGCTTTGCCATCTGCAAGGTGGGGTCCTCTTAGTGACTTGCATTTATGGGTACTTTGCGCATTGCACCCGGAGTTCTATGCATTGCACCCCAAGTGGCAGTAGTAACACCTGAACACACTTCTGCATCCTCACGAGGACAGAGATCCCGTTTGGAAGCGCTCAGCGCTTGATACCTAGTAAGACCCCAATAACCGTGGTGGCTTTCATTACTGGTCACCCAGAGGAGAGTGGGACCTCTCGGCCCAGGTTCTGGACTGGGGGGTGGCGACAGAGGAACACGGTTCACCACCACCCCCCCACCCCTCCCCAGCTTCTCAGAGACTCGTCGTCCTCTCCTGGTCAGCGCTTGTGCGGAAACCCATGTGCCCCGTGTCGCCCGCGGGGCTGTCAGAACCGCGCTCGGGGCGACGACAGCTACAGCGGCCCAACAAGAGAACACGACAGCGAGCGGCCTCAGAGGGGGAGACTGGGGCGCATGCTGACGTTGGGAACCCAGAAACCCCGGAGACCTCTCTGCAGCCAGCAGGTGACAAAGTCTCGCCGAGCCCACCACGCGAGACTTCGGAGGGGGCCGGTCGAGCCGGGGAAGTCCCGCCCCGGAAGTCTGGTCCAGGGACCCGCCCCCGTACTTCCGTGTTTAGGATGGCGGCGGCGGCGGCGGGGGACCGGGGCGGGCCACCGGCTCCTGGCGAGCATGACAGCTACCGCTCGCCGCTCGCGCACCGCTACGCCAGCGCGGAGATGTGCTTCCTGTTCAGCGACAGGTACAAGTTCCGGACCTGGCGGCAGCTCTGGCTGTGGCTGGCGGAGGCGGAGCAGGTAACACTGGCGGGCTGAGGGTCGGGCGTGGACCCCGCCTCCCGGGGCAGCTGCTCGGCTGTCCCCCCCCCCCCCCCCCCGCCAGGGCTCCTGCGCTTGAGGAGCTGCGGCCCAGGAAGCAGGGGAGGCCGAGGCGCGAGCACCCCGGTTTCAGGGAGTTCACGGAGTTCACCTGCCCGGAGCGCGCGGCGGACGGGCTCACGTGCGCCCTCCTTTGGGCAAGGTTTCCCGCCCAGCGCCTTGGGACCTCCCAGACTAGGTGGTGTTTCCCCATAGTGGGTGGGGAGAAAACCACGCTTTGGAAAGAACCAAGCGCTTCCATGTGTTGGGGCCACCCAGCGGGGTCCCTCGCTGAGCGCATGGCCACAGAGCCCCCCCCCCCAACCCCCGTTTAGCGACCACGGTGACCCCCCCCCCACTTGCCAGTTCCAGCGCCCCTCCCGGTCTTGCCCTGAGAGGAGAGAATCGGGGTAGGGATTCAGCCCAGCAGTTTCAGAAAATAGCTCCCGAGGCGGTGAAGGAACCTGAAGGTGATCCAGAGCGCTATACAGTTTCAGAGGGAAATGCCACAGTCAGAGCGGTGGCCCTGTGTCTTCGCCGAGTGGCATTCGCAGGCCTGGGACCATCCGACCTTGTGGATCCAGAATGGAAACTTTCGTCCGAGGCGACCTCCCGGGCCTCCTTTTAACACCGAGTTCAAGAAAATCAAGTAACATGATAATATCTGACATTTGCATCCTGCCTGGCACTGTTGGAAGACTTTACCTATTAATAGCGCCTTAGGGAAAATTCTATTTCTGTCCTGGGGTGAGGGAATGCCAGCTCTGAGAGTTCATAAACTATGGGCTCAACTGACAGTAATAAGAGGGGCCGGATGCGCTCACCTGTAATCCAAGCGCTGGGAGGCAAGAGGCCTGGGATCGCTTGAGTTCCCGGGTTCGAGACTACCCCAGGCAGCATAGCGAGACCTGGTCTTGAAAAAGCAGCCAGGTGCAGTGGTAGGCACCTGTAATCCCAACTTCCTGGGAGGCTGAGGCTGGGGGGGTCCTTGAAACCACGGGATAGGGACTCTACCGGGCAACATAGCAAGACCTGGTCTCCAAAAAAAAAAAAAATAGTAGAGAGTGTGTATATACTAGAGTAAATAGTAGAGTGTGTTACGGTTTACTTTACTGTTTGATTTGACATCCTGTCACATCAGGGTGGTGGCCCCCAATGACTTGGTCAGGGTCCTCATAGCTAGTAAGTGACTTCGAACTAGAGTTGAAATTTACGTTTAGCTGAGATGCAGGTGCCTGAGGAAACCATTAAGTACAGCAAAAGTCTCAAAGTTTTGCTTCTCATGAAGTATGGTGGTGGGGGTGTGTATGTGATACATTTGTTAATGAATCAGGCTAAGAAAATAGTGATACAGGTGATGGATATTCTCACTGAAATCTGAAAGACCTGTGAGATGACATTTGAGCCCAGAATGCCAGGGATATAGGTCCAGAGGTAGCAAAGATAAGAATTGCATTGTTACATATGTGAGTATCGGATCTTACGTGTATAATTTGCCATGTTCTTTGAGAAAAGGTCATTTCTTTCTTTTTCTTTTTTTTTTTGAAATTAGGTCTCGCTATTTTTGCCCATGGAACCGCAGGCTCTCATTGCCCAGGGTACCACAGACTCAAGCCATCCCCAGCTTCAGCTTCCCAGGTAGCTGGGATGACAGGCGCGCGCCACCACGCCCAGCTGTTTTTTTGGAACTAGGTCTCGCTACGGGCCCCAGGCGGGACTCGAACCGCGATTCCTAGCCCCAACCGCTTCATAGGCTGAAGCTTACAGGCACGGCCACCACGCCTGGCCTAGGTCATTTCTTCTTAATTCAAGGACAGGGAAGTTCGGCACACATGTAAAGGGAACTGATTTTTTTCTCGTGGTCAGCTCAATCCAAATACTTGTGCGTCTTAAGTTACCTGATTTTGTTTCACTTGTCCTGCAGGCACTGGGATTGCCGGTCACGGATGAACAAATCCAGGAGATGAAGTCAAACCTGGACAACATCGACTTCAAGATGGCAGCTGAGGAAGAGAGGCAGCTGCGGCATGATGTGATGGCGCACGTGCACACGTTCGGCCACTGCTGCCCCAAAGCTGCGGGCATCATTCACCTTGGTGCCACCTCTTGCTATGTTGGAGACAATACAGTACGGGCCGGTGTTGTTTTGTTTCCCTTTGGGACTCATTCTTCGTAGTGGGTTGTCAGTTCTGTTTGGTTTTGGGCAGTTTTAGGAGCTCCATGGAGCTATCATGTTGGGGGTATCTCAGGACTCATGAAGCTCTGCTTTTGGTTGGTGACTTTCCAGTCTCAACTCTGACACCCTCGGTGACCTCCAGATACCGCTTCCGTATCGGTATGCTGGGTAGACGTCACCGTCTTCACCATACTTGGTGAGATGATTTTCCAAAGAACTTTTCTTTTCAGGATCCTTTGTAACTGTTTACCATGACTTCTGGAAAAGAAAAAAAAAGACTCCTGTTACAATTCTGAGATGAAACGTGTCAGCAAAAGTATCTTACATTCCTTCAGTTATTCTTAGCAATAACCATGAGAAATGGATGCTCTTACCTCCATTATTAGGCAGCGCTGTTGAATACTTTGCATACTATTAAGTTTACCCACTTAAACGTACAGCTCAGTGAGTCTTAGTAAAGTGCATCTGTTGGGCCTTCACCACACTAGACTTCTAGAGCACGTCCCTCACGCTGCATCCTCTCTGGTCTGTGCAGTCAATCTCCACTCCGGCCTCTGCACCTGCAACCACTGACCTGCTTGTCTCTATAGTTTTGCCTGTAGAACTATCATCTAAGTGGAGCCAATGTATAGTCTTGGAGACTGACTTATTCCAGTTTTTTTTGTTTGTTTTTGTTTTTGTTTTTGTTTTTGTTTTTGTTTTTGAGACTCGGTCTCACTATTTTTGCCCGTGGAACCCCAGGCTCTTGTTGCCTGGGGTACCAGGGACTCAAGCAATCCCCAGTCTCAACTTCCCAGGTAGCTGGGATTACAGGCGCGCGCCACCACGCCCAGCTATTTTTTGGGAACTAGGTCTCACTACGGGCCCCAGGGGGGACTCGAACCGCGATCCCTAGCCCCGGCCGCTTCATAGGCTGAAGCTTACAAGCACAAGCCACCGTACCCAGCCTTTATTCCAGTTTTTGTAGTTGAGATTAAAAGAGAGATGGAAGGCCAGGCACGGTGGCTCGTGCCTGTAAGCTTCAGCCTATGAAGCGGCTGGGGCTAGGGATCGCGGTTCGAGTCCCGCCTGGGGCCCGTAGCGAGACCTAGTTCCCAAAAAATAGCTGGGCGTGGTGGCGCGTGCCTGTCATCCCAGCTACCTGGGAAGCTGAGGCTGGGGATGGCTTGAGTCTGGGGTACCCCGGGCAATGAGAGCCTGCGGTTCCACAGGCAAAAATAGCAAGACCTAGTCTCAAAAAAAATAAATAAAGTAAAGAGAGATGAAAGGACTTGCCCGAGATTATACTACTAGACAGCACGCCAGCCCAAATAGAACGGCCCCCAAGCTGTAGTCTTCATTGTAGTATATCCATGGGACCAGATGCTCAATTCCAGAAAAATTCCTGCTTCGGAAAGAAGCCAGGTGTTTTTAAAATGCCTCTAAGTCTGCAGTGGTAATTGGTGTGTGTATAATTGGTGAACCAGATAATGGAAGGCCAGCCCTCTCACTTCGAGCATTCTTTTTAAAAGTACCCAGGGTACAGGTGGGTGCGGCAATCACTGTCTCATACACGCTTGTGTTAGGAGTTGCCTGAACCATTTCGTCCTGTATCTCTCTTACGAGCAGCTTTAAATTTCCTAAACCTGTTCTGGTTCCTATTGTGGAAATAACCATGTAAGTGGAGCCTTGTCCTGGTTCATGGCCTGTTCTGTTAGCAATGACAGATTTGATTAAAGGGAGAGGAAACTGATGGAATGTTCCTCAGGGGAACTTCTCAGAGGCTCAGACATTCCTCTGGCAAGAGGCAAGCCTTGAATCGGCCACCTTCACAGGTCACACCGTTTAAGGTAGGGGTCTGCCCTCTCACGTTCAGACCCACACGCAGGGCTTCCGGAGTGTATAGGTCTGTTCCTCAATGCAGCACAAGGGTGCTGCTGGGGGGTGGCGTCCTTTGACTGCTCGTGCTCAGGGGGTAACTGGCTGAGAAGCCCACATGTGAGAGCCACAAAGCTGGGGCAAAGCTGTTGCATTTTCAGACTTGCAATTTTCTCTTGTAGGACCTCATTGTTCTCCGAAATGCCACCAACCTGCTTTTGCCAAAGGTAAGGCGTGGGCCGAAGTCCCCCAGATTTCCTGGGTACCACTAGATTCCCTGGGGACCACTTCCAGGGAAAGTGATGCATTGTAAATCTAGAGAGAGTCTTTCTCGGGTGAATGATTTTACATTTTATCTGCAGAACTAAGCGGCTTTTCACTAAGTGAATGCTTTCTAAAGCACAGCCTAGGCCGGGCATGGTGGCGCATGTCTGTAAGTGGCAGCCTGGGAAGCCGCAGCCGGGGCCAGGGATCACGGTTTGAGCCCCCGGCGGGGCTTGTAGTGAGACCTAGTCCCCAAAAATAGCTGGGCGTGGTGGTGCGCGCCTGTAATCCCAGCTACATGGGAAGCTGAGGCTGGGGATCACTTGAGCCCATGGTACCACGGGCAACAGGAGCCTGCGGTTCCCCAGGCAACATAGACCTAGTCTCCAAAAAATAAATAAATAGATAAAGCACATCCTTCAGGGGGACAGCTGTATACGGTCAACAGAATGTGATTGAGATACGTGGGGCCAGCCGATGAATTTGTCCAGTTTCTCTGCATGGTCACATCAGTGGTCTTTATTTATTTATTTTTATTTTTTTGAGACTAGGTCTCGCTATTTTTGCCCGTGGAACCGCAGGCTCACATTGCCCGGGGTACCACAGACTCAAGCGATCCCCAGCCTCAGCTTCCCAGGTGGCTGGGATGACAGGCATGCGCCACCACGCCCAGCTATTTTTTGGAACTAGGTCTCACTACAGGCCCCAGGCGGGACTCGAACCGCGATCCCCAGCCCCGGCCGCTTCATAGGCTGAAGCTTACAGGCACAAGCCACCATGCCCGGTGCATCAGTGATCTTTACATTGTACAGAAAAGGTGACAGAGAGTCACCTCATCTTCTCTTGTTGTGAACACTTTGCTTCATTGTAGGATACAAGCTTTTGAAAAGCTATGGCCTCTGCCTTCCTTGAGCAGACCTGATTTTTTTTTTTTTTTTTTGAGACTAGGTCTTGCTTATTTTGCCTGTGGAACAACAGGCTCTTGTTGCCCGGGATACCACGGACTCAAACAATCCCCAGCCTCAGCCTCCCAGTAGCTGGGATTACAGGCGCGCACCACCACGCCCAGCTATTTTTTTGGAACCAGGTCTCGCTACGCATCCCAGGCGGGACTCGAACCGCGATCCCTAGCCCCGGCCGCTTGATAGGCTGAAGCTTACAAGCACGAGCCACCGTGCCCGGCCTAGGAGACCTGATTTTATGTAAAATTGTGGCGCCGTTTCGTTTCTAGCTATGTAATGAGCTCAACCTGAATTGACTTCCTCTCCACCCTGTGGTCTCTCCCGCAGCTCGCCAGGGTGATCTCTCGGCTGGCCGACTTTGCCAGGGAGCATGCTGACCTGCCCACCCTGGGTTTCACGCATTTTCAGTAAGTGCGAGCTGCGCAGGGCCTGCTAGTGCACATCTGGACGTCTAGACATCGCTTGTCCTTTCCCTTCTCCCTCCTCCACGGAACCTTGAGATGCTCACTGAAAACATGGCTCCCGTACTAACCGGGGATGCTCACGGCGGGGTCGCCCTGATAGATGGCCTTAAAAGCTGCACTGGTGAGAGGAAATCTGATCCACCAGGTCCTCAAGTAATACTGTCTCGTCCAGCCTTGTTTTGTTAACGTGTTGATGGACAGGAAAAGCTAGTTCTGGAAGGAACAACTGTGGACACATTTTCCCCATATCCCTGTGGGGTCTCTGGGCTCGTCCCCTCCCACATCCATCCCAGAGCTGTGCACATGGGCTTTGCTGGCTTTCTGTTGCCCACTGGGGGGGTGAGAGTGGTGGTGTTGCCCTCACGGGCGGGAGAGTGCCCTCTCCAGGTGGAGCCTGGGACTGAGCTGCAGGTCAGCTGGAACGAGTGAGTTGGAAGTGAGTGAATCCAAATGATCATTGATATGTGATGTGTTTTGAAGAAGTTGGGTGACGTTTTTGTGACCAAAAACAAGTCAATGCTGGTTAATAACCATCAGCCCGTGATAAGATTGGTATTTTCCTGTCTTTCCACTTAAAGTTGCAGAATCTAAGAGTGTTAGGAAGTTAGGGAGGCTTACATTGTTCTTTATTTGGGAAATATGTGTCAAGTCTTAGCGAATATTGCTGCTACTTGACAGCGATTCCATTCTTCAGGACCCGGCCCCGGGAAGTATCCCACACTGTGGAAAAGGTCTTAGGTTCTGAGGTGATGTTTGTGGTAGTCAGCATGGGAGAGTGTACTGAATGGCCAACAACAAGGAAATAGTCAAGGTCTGGTGTTCCCCCTGGTTGGGATGATACGCAGCCGTGGAAGTAATGCTTCTGACGATACTGTGGCAGCATGCTTAGGGAGGAAGGTAAAATATAAATCATGCAAAGATGGGAAGAAAGGACACCCAGCTTTCTGAGATAATAGAGAATAACATCTTCTCCCTACTTCCTCTATGTTTGGCTTTTTAAAAAGCGTGTTTTTAGAATTACTGAGTAAAACCCTTTTCAAAGCTGGTGATGTGGTTTTGTGTTTGGGAGCTGTGGGTGGGAAAAGAAGAACGGATGGGGCTGTCTGGCACAGTGGTTTGTGCCTGTAAGCTTCAGCCTATGAAGCGGCTGGGGGTGGGGATTGCAGTTCGAGTCCCACCGGGGTCATGTAGTGAGACCTGGTCCCCCAAAAATAGCCAGGCGTGGTGGCACACGCCTGTCATCCCAGCTACCTGGGAAGCTGAGACTGTGAATGGCTTGAGTCCGTGGTACCCCGGGCAACGTGAGCCTGGGGTTCCACGGGCAAAAAGAACAGCTGGAAGAGATTGAGATGATCCAAGACAGAGACGAACTCGAGCCATGGGATAGGGACTCGGTGAGCATGTGCCCAGCCGTTTGTTAGTAGTTTCAGGTCCCTTTACCCTGGTCAGGAATGGTTACAATGCAGCAGGAAGGGAGGAGAAAGAAAACCCTGGATCCCGTGGTATGTAGCCCACGGGGTAGAAGGATGGTGATTCATTCCTAGCAGGAAAAAACACCTGTGGGGGTAAACACCTTTATCTTTCAGGGCCATGCCTCTTTGGTGGGCCATTCCTAGGAGGCTGGGCTCTCTGCCGTCACAGGTAAGAGATTTGCTGAAGCCATCTCTGGTTTGCCAGGGATGGGCAAGAATAGCTATAGGTGTTCCTTTATCTAAGGCTCGTCTTCTATCTATTTCGGCACCCCACTGCTTGGGCGGCGCTCCTAGCAGGTTCCCAGTGAGGACCCTTGAGAAGTGCTGTGTTGACGTCTGCTGTTTTGATGGTGTTGCTCGTGGCACGGGGGCTGTTCTCTCCTGTAACTTAGCTAAGCCTGTTGAATCTCCGCTTGCTTACAGTCAGGACCAGCACTTGCTGGTGGCAGAAACCTGTAGGAATTGTTCAAGTGAAGGAGCCGGCGCTCCTGGGGGTGCCTTCTGTGCTGGCCCTTGCCCGCCCGGCCAACGTTTCTTGCATGGCAGCCGCTCGAGTCCTCGCCGGCTCTGCTGCCGTGTGCACAGGGGACGGGGCGTCCGGCGCTGGGGTAGCTCCGCTGAGCTGTCTGTCTGCTGCCCCGGTCAGCGCGCTTTAAGGACTAGGAGGATGGCGTTGCTGCTCTGGCCTCGCTCGGTCAGTTGCTGCAGTGAGAGTCAGCTTCAGGAGGTGGCTCTCACATCGTGCAGCTCAGCCCTGGCAAGTATGCGGTCGGTGGTGGCAGTATGTCTTCACTAGCCGGGCACGCGTTGCCAGCTAGTGTCATCTCAGCGTATTCCCTCAAGCACCCAGTGGCAAACCACTCCGTTCCCATTCTGTTCCTGGCTCCTGGCAGCATTTCCCGTCCAAGGATTGCCTGTTCTAGATGTTTCTTTTCATTAGTCTCATACATTTCATGCATTTATTTGCCCTCCTGTGATTGGCTTCCCCAGCGTGATGTTTTCAGTGTCCGACCACCTAACATGGAGCTGACGCTCGTTTCTTTTTTTTTTTTGAGACTCGGTCTCGCTCTTTTTGCCTGTGGAACCAGAGGCTCATGTTGCCTAGGGTACCACGGACTCGAGCCATCCCCAGCCTCAGCTTCCCAGGTAGCTGGGATGACAGGTGCATGCCACCATGCCCAGCTATATTTTTTTGGAACTACGTTTCACTACGTGCCCCTGGCAGGACTAGAACCGTGATCCCTGGTCCCGGCCGCGGCTTCCTAGGATGCTGCTTATAGACACGTGCCACCATGCCCGGCCCTTATGCTCGTTTCCTTCTGTGGCTGAGTCACATCCCACCCACTGGGTGCCCAGCCTTCCATGTGTCCTTCCGTCAAAGATAGATGCTTCCGCTTTGTGCTGTTCCGTGCGCGAACGGCACAGAACTCAGCTCCTTTTTGACTGGTGCTCGTGATCTGTTGGTAGGAGACAGCGGGAAGCCACGTGAGCTGAAGCGGGGCCTGTGCATGCCTGCTTAGACACACCTGCGGGTACCTCGACGTCACCTGCTGTCCGAGTCAGTGGTCACACAGGGGAGAACTTTACCTGGGCGGGGCCAGCTCGCCTCTGAGGGGTCTGCGTTACCGCAGTTCACTCAGCCTGCACCTAACTGTTGTGCAGAGGGGCTGATAAAGACATGAGCGTGCAAACAAGGCCATCAGCCGTTGTTGGGGTTCTTTGCTTGTGTGTGATCTGGGGTGGTTCCCCAAGGCTTGGCCGGCTCCCCTTGGGCACCGGGTTCCTCACGACGGCCTTGAGACGCTTTCTCCACCAGCCTCACCCTTGTCTTTTCCGTAGCTCTGTGAAAATCAGTGTCTGCCTGGATGCAGCGTCTACACAGGGACACCGGCTCCCTTGAGCAGGGACCTTGTCTATTCTTGTGTTTCTGCTGCCAAGAACACACTCGATGCTGGCACATGCTTGTCACATGAATCTTTGCTCTTTGGGAACAAATAAAACAGATCTCCCTGCCCTGGTATCGCCTCTTTTTTCTTTTCTTTTTGATTATTTTTTTAAATTAATTTATTTTATTTTATTATTTACTTATTTGGAGACCAGGTCTCGCTATTTTTGCCCATGGAACCGCAGGCTCACGTTGCCCGGGGACCACAGACTCAAGCCATCCCCAGCCTCAGCTTCCCAGGTAGCTGGGATGACAGGCGCGTGCCACCACGCCCAGCTATTTTTTTGGTTGCCCCAGGCGAGTCTCGAACCACGATCTCCAGACCCTGCCATCCACCCTAGGCTGCCACTTACAGGCACGCGTCACCGTGCCCAGCATTCAGCATCCCTCTTCTCTGCTTGCTTCCAGGCCCGCCCAGCTGACCACGGTCGGGAAGCGCTGCTGCCTTTGGGTCCAGGACCTGTGCATGGACCTCCAGAGCCTGACGCGCGTCCGAGATGGCCTGCGCTTCCGCGGCGTGAAGGGCACCACTGGCACGCAGGCCAGTTTCCTGCAGCTCTTTGAAGGCGACCACCAGAAGGTGCTCTGGCAGCTGCCTGGGTTCGGAGCTGGCGGGGAAGCCCCAGGCTGTTGGTGGTGGTGGTGGGGGGACGACTTAGGCTTAGGACAGGTGGGATCGAAGGGCCACAAGAAAGCAGGTGGAAGACTGGGCAGTGTGAAACATGTTGCTCTCAAGCTAGACACCATGGGCTTCTCCCGTCTAAGCACTAACCAGGCCTGACCCTGCTTAGCTTCTGAGATCAGACAAGATCGGCGTGTTCAGGGTGGGATGGCCATAGACGACGCTCTGGGTTTCTATAGGAAAGTCTGTTCTTTCCAAGGTAGAGCAGCTTGACAAGATGGTGACTGAAAAGGCGGGGTTTCAGAGGTAGGTACCTGAGAGGCATCAGTCTTGTGGAGTGATTCGTTGCTTTCACTTTTCCTTTGGTTTTGGTTTGTTTTTTGTTTGTTTGTTTGTTTGTTTGTTTTTTGAGACCAGGTCTCGCTGTTTTTGCCCGTGGAACCCCAGGCTCATGTTACCTGGGATAGCACGGACTCAAGCCATCCCCATCCTTACCTTCCCAGGTAGCTGGGATTACAGGCGTGTGCCAACACACCCAGCTATTATTTTGGGACTAGGTCTCGCTATGTGCCCCTGACGGGACTCAAACTACAGTCCCTAGCCCCAACCGTGGCTTCCTAGGCTGCCGCTTACAGGCATGTGCCACCATGACCAGCCTTCCTTCTTTTGTTCTTCCACCCACTCCCTGCCATCCTCTGTCCCAGGTTTGATCTTCTCGTTGTCTGGGTTTTCTTATAACCCATGAGAGAGAAAAAGAAAAAAACCTCTGTTTTTGTAGACTAGCCTTACCCATGTTGCTGCTGTCCCGTTTCTGTACCAAGGCCTCCAGTGGGCTAGTTTGTTGATTGATTGATTGATTGGTTGGTTGGTTGGTTGATTGATTAATTGATTGATTGATTGATTGATTGACTGATTGATTGAGTCTGGGTCTTACTACGTTGCCTGGGGAACCGCAGGCTCACGTTGCCCAGGGTACCCCAGACTCAAGCAATCCCCAGCCTTAGCTTCCCAGGTAGTTATGATTATAGGTGCGCACCACCACGCCCAGCTATTTTTTAAGACCAGGTCTCGCTATGTTGCCCCAGGTGGGTCTTGAACCCGCAGACTCAAACGATTCCTAGTCTCGACCTCCCTTCCTGGGCTGGGATTAAAGGCGTGTGCCACTGCGGCCAACTCAGTGGGCTAGTTTAAAGGGACTGTTTCCATAGAGGGTCATCAGGTCCCACATAGGCTGCTGCTCCGGACACTTCCACCAAGCTAGAGCGCCTGTGGATGCCTCTTGGGTCTGGCTGTTGGTGAAAGAAGCGGGGTACAGTCTGCTGAGGAGCCAGTTCCCGCCGCGCTCCTCTCAGCACTCAGGCATGGAGCCTGTCGGGCCAGCTTCTGCTGAGAGTCTGTTATTGTTCATCTGGCCAGTCTTGTAATGTTTCACTTGAGGCCTTACTGTTTGTCTCCAGAGCTTTCATCATCACCGGGCAGACCTATACACGCAAAGTGGATACGGAGGTGCTGTTAGCACTGGCTAGTTTGGGGGCGTCTGTGCACAAGGTGAGCAGGGGCAGCTTGTCAGGACAGGGACCAGGGCTTGGCACACGGCAGACGGAACAGACCCGCTCCGGCCTTAATTAATTGATTGTTTAATTAATCA
>PVHY01026543.1:0-17155 GCA_004024945.1 Uropsilus gracilis
TAGAATTATAAATATAGTTGAAGAGAACTGAGGCAAAACATTGTTATCTTTGTAAATGTAATACTTTATATGAATATAAAGTAATCTCTTATTTTTGGTTCTTAGCTTACTTTCAAGAAAACATGAAATCTAAATAATTTTTTCTTTCTTGTTTTAGGAATCAAGGAAGGACTGAGGTAAGATTTCTATGAAAATATTTTTATTTAAAACATGAAATTGTTTTACAATGCATTAGGAATAGTAAAGGATGTTATTTACATTCTGCTATTTACATCAAACACGTAATAGTATAAATGCCTCTGTTGTGTGAATAGGTAGATTCCTTTCTAGTTGTTCATTCTTAGCATTTTTCTTCTGTGACCTATATATTCTCTCAGTACTATGAAACTTAGCATTCCTTTGGTAGTAATTTAGTATTATTTCATTGTGGCAAAGGCATTTGATTTGGATTTTTGTGGGATATGGATTTTGTTCCATTAAGTTATTTCTAGGACATTAGTTGCAATACCACATAGAGATATTTAATACATATTTCATTATCTTTTACATAGTTGAGAAATAACTATTTTATACTTATAAATTTCTTTTATGTAATGTTTTATGTTCTTTGGGGAGGTCTGGTATTAATAAAAATTCTTTTAGAATAATACCTACTATATCTTTTTATTCTGTACCTCAGTATTGTATCCTTAGAAGTATTTAGTCATATTTATTAAAATTTTAAAATAGCACCATGTACTCATGTTGCAGTTATTAAGACCTAAAAAAGAACTATATCTTACTCTGTTCATGGAAGTGTTAAGTTTTCTGAGAACATAGCTCATTTTCAACTCTTCAAGTACAATCAATTTCTTAATACACTGAAAATATTCGCTAAATCAGTGATGTTATTACACTGCCAACTTCAAGCTATACTACAAAAATATAATAATCAAATCAGTGTGGTGCTGGAACAAAAACAGACACACACACACACACACCAGTGAACTAGAGTTGAGAGCCCAGAAATCTACCCACATATATGGACAACCACTGAGAGTACACATTGGAGAAAGGAAGATCTCTTCAATAAATATTGTTGAGAGAACTAGAGAACCATGTGCAGAAGAATGAAAGAAAACAACTGTCTCACACCATGTACAAATACTAACTCAAAATGCATTGAAGATTTGGATATTAGCCATGAACTCATAAAATACATACAAGAAAATATAGACACAACATAGGTTTCAGTGATGTATTTGTGGGTTTGTGTTCATCAGCAAGAGAAACAAAAGAGAATATAAATAATTAGGACTAAGTCAAACTAAAAGTGAAAGAACCTATCACTGAAACAAAAAGACACCCTACTGGATGGGAGAAAATAATTGCATACCATACATCTAACCAAGGGGTTGATGCCCAAGATCTGCAAAGAACTTGTACAACCCAATAGAAAGAAAACAAACCAATTCAAAAAATGGACAAAAGAACTAAATAGGTGCTTCTCTTAAGACATACAGATGGCTAGGAGACATATTACTTATACCAGGGAAATGCAAATCAAATTACCACAATGGAATATTACCTCACACCTGTGAGAATGACCCATATCAAAAATGCCAAAAACAGAGCTGGGCACAGTGGTATGTGCCTTTAAGTATAAGCCTATGGAGCATTGCTAGGACTGGAAATCGCTTGAGTCCTTGGGGTTGAGACCTGCCTGGCCAACATAGCGAGACCTAGTCCCAAAAAATAGCTGATGTGGTGGTGGGCGCCTGTAATCCCAGCTACCTGGGAAGCTGAGGCTGGGGATTGCTTGAGTCTGTGGTACCTCAAGCAACATGAGCCTGCAGCTCCCCAGGCAAAAAATAGTGAGACTTAGTCTCAAAACAGACAAACAAACAAACAAAAACCAAAAACAAGTGTTAATAGGGATGTGGAGAAAAAAGAACCCTTATATACTAATATTGATGTGAATGTAGTCTGACCCAGTCCCTATGGAAATCAGCATGGAAATTTCTCAAAATACTAGAAATAGGTGTATAATGTTCAGTCATTCCACTTCTAGGTAGCTTACCTAAAGAGTAGAGAAACATTCTTTTGAATAGATGTTTGTACTCCTGTGTTTACAATAGCCAAACTGTAGAAACAACCTAAGGAAATTCCTGCCCAAAGAAAGGAGTGGATTAGGAAGATGTGATATATTGATACAGTAGAATTCCACTTACCTATCAAAAGATGAACTCTTGCTATTTGTGACAACATGAGTGGAATTAGAGGGGATTATGCTAAGTGAAATAAGTCAAAAGGAGAAAGACAAATATTGGATGGTATCATGTATATATGGAATATAGAGAAACCAAAGAGAGGGTGCAATAAAACCTAAACAACAACAAATTCTAGAAGTCTTACTGTAGAATGAGAATAACAGAGGGGGAAGATGGAGAGCAAAGGGGCAAGGGAAGCTCAATGGGTTTTTGGTGGTGGGTGTGGTGTAGTAACGTAACACCTGAAGAGTGTGATTCTATACCTCTTTAAGTCATATATAGCATACAAACAGATGCTGCTGCAATACAGGAAAAAAGAAAGAATTCCACACAGTGGGGAAAAAATTTCAATGGAAATTTAAAGAAAAGATTCGTTCACAAATACTCTTTTCCTTGTATGTGCCCGGTATTTTGCTACACTATATGACTTAATTATAAATATAACAAGATATGATCTCTTTACTTCAAGACCTTAGATAAAAGTAATTTTATTCTCTTTTTTGGAAGAGAGCAATTTTATTCTCTTTTTATTCTCTTTTTTACAGCCATAAACCAGAATGAACGTTTGAAATTTGTCTTTATAATTGTAGAATAGCCTATTCTGACAAATGGGAGTAGTTTCTCTATAAGTAAGTTAAACTACTTGTAAACTACTCTATAAGTAGTTTCTCTGTAAGTATTAAGGACTGCTTGATCAAGTTTTTAAAGAGTATTTAATAAAATGACTGGAAAGTTTCACATTTTTTTAAAAAATCATTTTATAATCAAAATTTCTGTACAGGTACCTTGACTACAAAGGAGTATTTAATAAAACTCTGTTTAATATGTTTACCAGGTGTCATTTACTTTGAATGAGGATCTAGCAAATATTCATGATATTGGTGGAAAACCAGCTTCAGTCAGCGCTCCTAGAGAACATCCATTTGTCTTGCAAAGTGTCGGAGGACAGACATTAACAGTATTTACTGAGAACTCATCGGGTAAGTGGAAGTAGAATTATTTAATGTAATTCCTGTTCATGTTGTATAAATTTTCTGTCTCAGCATATACTCGGAGGTATTACAAAGGCTGTTCTGCCTATTGTTCTATCTCTATTATTCATGTTCACATCGCACTACTTATCTGCTCTAAGTATTTTCTTGTGATTGATGAAATTTTGGCTGTTGCTGTAAGGATTTAATTTCCATTTGGAGCTTGAAGTAATAGAACAAAGCAGATGGAAGAGTGTTGTGCATCAAGCTGTCTTCTAAGATGTTGAAGAAACAGTATTCTGGGTTTTGCCAAGATAAGGTCATCCTTGTCTTTTTTGGTAAATTGATTTTCAGAAACTGTAAGTTGTGTTTTTTAAAAAATGCTGTTCGATGTTAGAGAATAGTTTAATCTAAATTTTTGCTCTTCCATACTATGAAGGTCTCTTTAATACAGAGACAGTAAGTTTTTTTAATTGGTGTTAACTTTCAAGAAAGTGTATAGTTTTTGAGTTGTGTGTGTTTGCTGTGAGGTATTTTAACAATTCAATAAATTAAGGGCATGTTTCAGTTTGCGAATTAATAAAGAAGGAACTTTTTTGTGACATATACATGAATATATATATATATATATTATTGTTTCTTGGTTTTTATCCTTCACTGAATTTAGAATATCATTATTAAAGCAGCAGGCCACCTCATTTGAATGCAACTAGTTTCTAATATTTCAAAAAGTGTGTTAGTTGTATAAAAGAAAGATCCTTGATTTTGTTCTAGTATCTTCTTGAACATTATAAAGAAAGCTTTAGGAAATTAGACTGTTAATATGTCATTATTCTAAGATTTTTTTTTTTTTTTTTTTTTATATCCTGGGTCACCAGTGGTATAAACTGATCTAAGAAACTTAATTTTTTTTCTTTTTTACTCTTAGATGTAGAATCTAACAAAGTGCATTTTCTGGCTTGTGATTTGAAATAAAATATTTGTTTTATTGCATTATTCTCATGCCATAAAAAGTTGTAGTGTAGTATTACGAGAAGTAGAAAATGTTAAACACTTGCTTTTCCTGCTGGAGAAGATTCAGTCACTCAACAGATAGCTTTTGTGTGCTGTGGCATAGGCACAGCCAGAGAATCTGAAATTTGTCTTGTGATTGATCGTATTTAATAAGACTTTTGAACCTGGGATTTTTTCCTTGACTTTTTGGTTATCCTTGGTGTGACAGAGGGATTGCAAAAGGGGCGGATCTTTAAAAAAATTGAGAACAGGCAAACTTGAACTATACCTATTTCTGAATTTTTTATACCTTATTGATTAGTTTTTTCCAAACCTTGATTTATTGCTGGTGCTTATGCCCCCCCCCCCAAAAAAAAATGTAATTTAAAGAAAGCTAAGGTTTGCTGTTCTCAAAATTAAACCTCTACTTTTGATCTTGTAAATCCTAGTGTTGTGCTCTTGTTAAACATTTTGTGTTGCCATTTCTGGTTACAGAGTTCTCAAAGCGAACATGTTATTATAAGGATTATCTTGGCAAGTATATGCAAAAGGATCAAGATTGTCATCTTTCTGGAGTTTGGACAATATGTTCTTGTTTTGTAGAACTGTGATAATACAAATACAGTCTAAGTTATTACTAGAATAGTGTCATTAAAGAGGACTTTTTAAAAACTTCTTAACCTTATTTATTTCATGTCATTCTTACTTGCTTCTCTTTGTGTGTTTAGTTTTGAAATGGGGATGATAATTATTTGTACTTATATATAAATATGTATATATTTAAAGCACCCGTAACTCAACTGGGTACAGAATAAATCCTCAATAACTATTAAACTGTTTTTACTGTTATTATATCTTACTTTTAAATATTTAGGCTTGAAGTTTGTTTCAGATATGCACATGGATTTTAGCTCAGCTTAGGTGAATCATTTAATAAAATTCAATGAGTAGAGATTTTTATGTTGTGTTTTTTCAATTGTTGGATGACTAAGGAAAAAAAGTCTCTACAGTTATTAACAGGTTATTTCCTGAGAAATTTATGTCATTTGCTTTTTTTACTCATTAGTACATTATTCTACAGCTGGGTTCCTGGAATCTCCAGAAAGGCATAAGTAGACAACATGGGCCCTGTAACTGCCGTTGCAAATTTAAAATGCTAGATATATATCTACAACTGGATATGTTTCTCTAGACTATGCCTGAGATTTCATTGACTTCTCAGAAGAGTCTGACAGATGATCTCAGAAAAGCTTCAGAGACACCACTCTAGTGTTTTCTTAGTCAGGAACTTGTCAAAATACAAGAAATTGAGTGAGTCGTGTTGCAGGTAGTAAGTTGCTCATTTTGCATTCTAATATATATGAGGCAGGCATTGAATACTTTTCCTTTCACCTTTTTCCTCAAGCATAATACTATGATACCGACTTTTTTTTTTTTTTTTTTGAATTGGCAAATTTTTCTTTTTAATAACTTAGTCTTTAAAGATATCACTCCATTGTATTTTTGCTTGCCTGGTTTCTCTGCAGATTAATCTTCTTTGTACTTTGCTTTCTTTATTCTTGATGTTAAGCAGTTTGACTTTACCATTCATGGTGAACTTTGTGTGGTGTTTCTCCTCCTTGGACTTCTGTGAGTCTCTTGGATCTGTACTTTGATGCTTTCATTAAAAAATTTTCAAACTTTGCTTTTAATATTCTTCTGATTCCCTCTCATCTCTTCTTGAGACTTTAGTTGCATTACCTTAGACCATATCCTATATGCTTTTCTCTCTAACATTTTTTGTATTTTAATGACATCAATTTTGGCATATATTTTCAATCATACTGTTTCTTTCCTCAGCTGTTTAAGTCTAGTAGTTGATACACCAGGGAGTTTTTCCTCTGATATTTTATTTTAGCATTCCATTAAATTTCCATTTGGCTATCAAACTTGTCTTATCTCTGCTGACATTCTCCATCTATTTATATCTGTAGTTTACCTTTCACATATTAATCTTAATTATTTTAAAGTTCTTGTTTGATAAGTTCAATATTTGGGTGACGTTGAATCTTTTGATTGGCGACTTATATTTAAAAGGAAATTGCTTTTCTAGACTATTCATTTGTTCTTAATGCACAGGACAGTAAAACTTAAGAGTATAGCAATAAAATGTTAAAACTCACTTGAGTTTAATATGTTAATAACAAGTTTAATAATTTTATTCCTCTGTTAACATAGTTTTGCTGGTTGTTGGCAGTTTCCTTTTGAACCTTTTTTTTCTCAGATGGAATTCTGCGTTTTGGTATATTATGGGACACAGGATTAAAGGGGGATATGAGGTGATATGTTTCACAATGCTTTTTCCTTAACTGAAATATTTGTATCTCAATTTTGAACATTACATAAATGTCATTTGTTTTTATGTGAATATTTTTAATATATTTTAAAAATGGGAACAATTTGGCTGGGCACGGTGGCTCGTGCCTGTAAGCTTCAGCCTATGAAGCAGTCGGGGCTAGGGATCGCAGTTCGAGTCCCACCTAGGGCCCGTAGTGAGATCTAGTTCCAAAAAAATAGCTGGGTGTGATGGCGCGTGCCTGTAATCCCAGTTACCTGGGAACCTGAAGCTGGGGATTGCATGAGTCCGTGGTACCCCGGGCAACGTGAGCCTGCAGTTCTACAGGCAAAAATAGCAAGACCTAGTCTCAAAAAAAAAAAAAAAAAGTGGACATTTTTGGATGACCTGTTTTGGGTTAACTGTTTCTCCATCTCCACAAGTCTCTGTGAAATTCTAATCTACTTTATTAAATATTTTCTTTCATGGGGATCTTTTGAGGAAATGTCTTACGTGTTTGTACTTTGGTACCTTCACCACCCATTCCACAATATGTCTTCATTTTAGTATTTGTATCTATTATTTGTTAGTAAATATAGATAATCTTTTTCCCCTTTGCAGCTGTAGCTTTTTCAGACTTTTTTCATATATGAAATTGCCACTTCTAGATTAAAAGTTGTTATCCGCTTAACAAGTAGTTTTGATATTAGGTCTTTGTGCTAGAATAAGACTAGATGCCTGTCCATTAGGGTAATTGTTGATGAGAAAAAAATTACTTGCAATAGAAAGGTACTCTAACCAAGTATATACAATCTAACCAAGTATATACAAAGAAGGGAAAAGAATGTTTGAATTTTGCCTGAAACAACTCAGAAACTCAGCAATGGAGGTCATATTTGAGCTAGATCTTGAAGTATTTGAGTAACTGTGCATGAAAAAAGTAGGAACAATGAAAATAAAGATAAAACTCTTTTCATCTTTACTTTGTTTCTGCAACTTGTCATAATGTCATAGCTATCAAAAATTAATAGGCCATAGGTTAGACCAATTAAAATTAATAGGCCTTTGTTAGACCAAAGAAAAAAAGCTTATTTATAAACTTTTAAACTAGTTTGGAGGTGAAAAAGTTTGATCTGGTACAATGGGAGTGAAAAGGAATGTTCCCATTTTTGAGATGGAGGGAATTTTGATAGCTTTTGGTAATTGACTGTGGCAGAATTGGAAGAGTGAGCAGTCAAGCATGTTCCCTAAGTTTTTTGTTTTTGTTTTTGGCATCAGGCATCTAAGTGAATGGTGGCCATTACGGAGTTGGAAAATACTTTTTAAAATGGGTGGGTTAGAATGACTACAGATCTGGCAACACTTTTGCTTGAATTTTTACCTCCTACCCTTTGTAGCAGTTCTTTGATTTAACAAACTTATATTTATGCTTTCTGTTTTTACAGGCACTCTTTTATTTAGGTTTAGGATTCTTTTTTTTTTTGAGACTAGGTCTCACTATTTTGCCTATGGAACCGCAGGCTCACGTTGCCCAGGGTACCACAGACTCAAGCAATCCCCAGCCTCAGCTTCCCGGGTAGTTAGGATTACAGGCATGTCCCACCACACCCAGCTTTTTTTTTTGAAACTAGGTCTCGCTATGGGCCACAGGCGGAACTCGAACCGCCATCCCTAGCCTCGGCCGCTTCATAGGCTGAACCTTACAGGCACGCGCCACATGCCCAGCCCTAGGTTTAGGATTCTTTAGTAAGCTAAATATCAGTCTTTTTGTTGCTTATATTTTTGAAAGATGAGACATCAACCGGTAATAAACGTAAGCATGTTTTATAGCAATCTAGGAGGGGGTAAATTCTCTGACACGAAAAGCAGGACGTGTATGCAACCATGGGGCTTGCAGTTTTAAGTAGTGTGTCAGCATGACTTCCTAGAAAAAATAGGATTTGAACAAAGTCTTAAGGGTGGCAAAGAGTTAGCCATAACCAGTGAAGCCTTTTCGAGGCAGAGGAAATATATTTGCCCTACAAGTCTAGCATGTTCTAGGGCCAGCAAGGGGCAATAGCAGTAGTATTCTTTAGGAGAAATATATTTTTGCTACCACTTAATACGGCAGTCCCCCAAAGTTTTTTGCCATACCCTTCTAGTCCTATGAACTGGAATGACTTGTCTCATACATTGGTCTCCTAGAACTACTCCCCCCAGCTTCCCCCCTTGTTTTCCCTCTGCTGTGGAATTGTTTCCTTTTTATAATTATCATTCTTCATTTTTCTGTTTTAACCTTTATTAATTCTTCCTTCATATGGTCTTGGGCTATATTGCTCAGTCTGTCCTGTAATTAAACTTTGGGATCAGGAACTCATGCTTCTATCACCATAGTGTCTTCTACAGGATTAAACACATGGATAGGCTCTCTAAAGCAAATGTGTTGAAATATATCCTTTTTTTTTCTAAGAATTACTAGTACTCTAATGTACTTTTCAGAATAGCTTTTAAATGAGATGGTTGTTAGTGACTCACAGTATAGTTTTCTTCCTTCAAAGTTAACAGAATATTTCTTAAAAAAACTTGAGGTTCTGGATAGGATATTAAATGTCTTAGTTCGCCACTTCTTGCTCATTCAGTTTTGGCACGCATGATTCTTTACTTTTTCTTTGCTAATCAGGTTAGTTCAACAATACCCTGTGACACTTGGTTACTCAGTGTACATATTATAGCAAGATGTTTTCCCCTGATAACTTTGCAGTTGAGTAATTGCAAGTACCTCAGAATTTATTTGATGGTAGTCTGACTTAATTTGCTTTCAAGCCTGAATTTGGTAACACATGCATCTTAGAATGTGTTAGTTTATATTTGAAAATATATGTATACTTATGGGATATGCTCTGAAGTTGCTGAATTTACCAGTTTTATTGAAACTGAAATAATTCTGTTAAATTCAGAGTCTGCCTCATGTGATACTGTCCTGCAAGTGTAATACATGAAGCATAATTAGTGTTTGCATTTTTAATAGTGAATTGCATACCTGTTTCAGTGTTTGTTGTCAGTATTTAGAGTACATTATTTGTTTATAGTGGATTCGAAATACCACTAAAAAATTATCCCTTTAAGTATTTGTATGTTATACTTAACTCTTGGTATATAAACTGCCTTTATTTATATTAACTTTCTATAAATCCTATGAATGAGGAATTTTTTAAAAAAATTTATTTCCTTACGTAGTTGCTCATTTTTGTACAGTGTTTGATTTCTCATTTCAAGTATATCTCCATAACTTTCAAGCCCTATTATGCAGATGAATAAATGAAAACTCTTAAGAGGATGTGACTATGCCGGGCACCACCGTGGCTCGTGCCTGTAAGCTTCAGCCTATGAAGCAATCGGGGCTAGGGATCGTGGTTCGAGTCCCGCCTGGGGCCTGTAGTGAGACCTAGTTCCAAAAAAATAGCTGGGCGTGGTGGCGCGTGCCTGTAATCCCAGCTGCCTGGGAAGCTGAGGCTGGGGACTGCTTGAGTCTGTGGTACCCCTGGCAACGAGAGCCTGCGGTTGCACGGGCAAAAATAGCGAGACCTAGTCTCAAAAAAAAAAAAAAGAGGATGTGACTGAACTCTATTTCCTCATATTTAGAAATACTTTTTTTTTTTTTAAAGAAAATGCATTTGTAAGATAATCCCTTTAAAAAATAAGTAACAGAACTGCCTCTAGGTCTGCCTGCTTGCCCAACTCTGATGAATTCTTCAGACCCCAGGTTGTCCTCCCAGCACTGTCTATGACATGGCAGCCAGCTCTGATCCACTTAAGGCTTTGCAAATCTCCCAGTGAATTAAGTACAAATGCCCCAGTAGAAGGAGTAAGGAAGCTCTATTTTTTGTATACTCTTTGGATGACAGCCACCTGTTGAAAGTTTAAAAGCATGCCAGTGTCTGACAATTTTATGCTTGTAGGAAGAACAAACTGAAGCAAAAATGTGTGGCTTTAATGTTTTGTGTATTTCCTGAACTGCCAGCAAGGTTGTGGCTGACTACAGAGACTTAGCTTTGAATGGTGCTGCCAAATGCCAGAGCCATGTCTGCTCTTCAAAAAATTAACCTAAAAGCAGAAAATGTTCCTTTATTCACAGGCTGGAAAGAAGGGGTAAAAGGCTTGTTTATGTAATTTTTCATATTCAGGTGTGCTACATATAAATACAAGGTCTTTTATACTCTAGCTTTAGTAATTTGGGGACAAGGCTAAGGAGGAGAAAGAAACTGGAATAAGTAAGATGATATTAACTTGGAATCATAAGTTTAAAATCACTGAAACTTGTGATTTACTCTTTAGATTTTTTTATGATGAATTATTTCAAGCCTGTGGAAAAGTACAGAAAATAGTATAACCTATGCCCACAACAGCTATTTCTTATAATTGTCAAATTATAATTGTCAAATTATATAATATAAGCTATTTCTTATAATATAAGCTATTTCTTATAATTGTCAAATTATAATTTCTTATAATTGCTTTTTTTATTTTTAAGAATTAAGAAGAGTTTATTGTCATGAGCTCCTGGGCGAGGTCCACTAACCCAGGGTAGGGGGTTAGTGAAGTTGCCTGGTATCATCTTTTTAAAGGAAATAAAGCTTTTTAGATAGAGCTAGCATTTCAGTTTCTTTTTCCTGATCCAATCCCTTTTTCCCTTTATAGAGGTAACCATTATTTTGGAGTTATTGTGCATTATTGTGACTCATGGTCACAGTCTGCAGTTGCCTGCAAAAGAAATCTTCACAGTTTAACTGGAAACAGTCAACAAAGTTCTTTAGAGATGACTTTCATGTGACATCCAAATTACTAGTAATTACAAATTACTAGATTGAAATTTAAAAAAAATTTCAAAAATTAGATTGAACAGAGACTTTTCATTGTAAGGATTACTATGACAAGCCTTTTATGGTTTGTATCTTCTTTGGTTTGTATCCTCTTTCTTTAGTATATGAATTCTTAAAAATTTCCTGGAAGTGTAACATAAATTATATGATCAAAAATAATTATTAATGAAAAACTTGAAAATTTGGTCCCAAGGTTTTCTTAATGAGAAATACCAAACAACTAGTGAAAAGTATATTGACTAAAGACTTTTGAGTTGTTTTTAATCTCATTACCATGCATTTTTTACTGCAGTACCATAGTCTTTTCTATCTCTGCATTGTAATAGTTACAATGACAGTGTTTTAAATTTGAATTAAATAATATTTATAGTATTATCCCTTAGAAGAATCAATCTAATTTATACAAGGAATATTGGTACATTTTTTTCCCTTCTGTTTCAATTTATGAGTTCCAGTACTCATGAATTCTCTTAAATGTTATTACCTATAATATACTGTAGTTTGGGTTTTAGTTTCTAGAAATAAGTGACTATTTGGTATCTATTTTCTGTATATTGTTTTTTATGATCTTTAAAAAGAATGTCAGAAAACATCAAGTTTTTACCTTTATTGTTTGTTTTACATACCTGTGACAGTCAGCTTTAATTGGATTTGTTCATTTCCTGCTTTGTGAAGTACATGGAATAACTTAGGACAGTTTTGTCATACCTGCAAGAAGTAACAAGTTGTACAATTATATTTCTCCTTTTTCTTTTTGATTTTCTGTAGCTTCATAATTGAAAGTATATTAAAAAATATATTGGTTCTTTGTTTTGATTCATGTATATGTCAGCGTTTAGGAAAAGCTAGCTGCTTTACAAACCAAATGCCATGTAGTTTTGTCAATCTTGCATTGTAAATTATGTAAGATAGTAAAGTTAACTCATTGAAACAACTTTTACTTTCAAGTATTTAATCTTTAAAAATTCATTTTATCTGACTTTCAATTTATTACTAAATTTTAGATGATAATTTCCTGCAGATTTTTGTTTTTTAAACTTCATTCAAGGTTTTGTTGCACATAGGCATACTTTCTTTTTGGACTCTTTGAGCCTAAGTATTCCAGTCTCATATTAAAACTTTAGACAGAGGAAAGGCCATGTATGATTTTCCTTTTCTCTCCATATAGTCTCTCATTTTAGAAATAGAAGTATTACTTAGTTGCCTTTATACTTTTATTGGTGAAACTGTGTTCAGCATTAGATATTCATATATATAGGTATTGGTATGATGCTAAAACTGTTATAATTCCCTACAGAAAAAGAAAAGACTTAAGTTTAGTTTATTATTTTACAAAGCAATGCATTTATTTTATTTTATTTTTTTAATACATAGTATATGGAATACTGTTATGTAAAGTAGTAGCAACTTCTCCCACAGTCTTGCTAGTCCCATTTTCAGGTAATCATTGCTGAAATAATAGTTATAGGGCAGAATAAAAGACCTACCAAAATGGATTTAAAGATTTCTCTTGAACTGTTGCATGATACAAATTCCCTATTGGGTTTGCCATGGAAAACCAAAATTAATTCAATCGCTGTCTACAGATTATAAATATATTTTTAGCTTGTCATTGTCCAAATGTGTGTTTATATATTATTGAGTAAAGTGGTTCCCACTTGAGGACAACTCTGACAGCTTCTGAAGACATTTTTGTCATCACAACTGGAGGTGTGCTGGAGGTATCAAGGATGCCACTAAACATCTTTCTGTGCACAGAATAACCTCCAACAATAAAGAATTATCCAATCCCAAATGTCAATAGTGTCCAGTATGAGAAACCTGGTTCTAGTTTAAGAGAACATGTTATTTTTAATGGACAAGCTGACTGCTGCTATTCCAGTTACAAAATAAATAATTTTTTTGAGGGTGGCACAGGAATCACTAATCTATTCACTACCCAGCACTTGTTGTTGTTTTCCTTATTTCTCTCTCTACTCCTTCCTCTTTCATTCTTTTTCCCTTTCTCTTTTATTGTTTTGTATTGACTTTTATATTATAGAACTTGTCAGTGGCAACTATTTACTGCTTAAATTCCACTGCTTCTTGATTCTTCCTTACCCCTTTATATGTTCTATTTTTCTGACTTGTGGTCTGAGTCTTAGCTGACTAGCAATTGTACAGCTTTGGGCAGGTACCACTGATAACAATACCGTGCATCTAGTCTTTTCTATTACTGTGAAGTAAAGTTGTCTTTCTGTAGAACTATTTGCGAAATTTGGCTGAAAAAGGCAAAGTGAAAAACCATTTGTAGAGTAGTGCTGAGGCACTATTGACAAATTTGTTATTGTGGGAAAGACATAAGCTGTGCATAATGAATGTCGTGGCTTATGTTCAGATTGCATGTACTTAGCAGGTACATTTAGAGAGAATCTGTCTATGCAATATTTGAAAGCTGGAACTAAGGAATAGAGAACTTAAAAAAAGTCAGTAGTAAACTAGAAGTGGAATCAGAATTTATGTGTGAATGTAATTAAAAATGTTACTTAGTATAGTTAGTATGGACTGAGAATGTGTATCTCGGTTTAATCATTGGGAATATTGTATACAATTTGTATACCAATATCAATTTAGAATACCAGTTTCTTACTTGCAAAATTAAATAAGTTGATCAAGAAGAGCAGAGAACCAACTTCATCTAAATTGAGTTTAATTTTAAAATAAATCTCTTTAAAGTTAGCTCAGTTTGTATCCTAAATGAAAAAAGAACTTAATAAAGACTGTGCTCTGGAATAAAAACTTTATTCTTACATGTTTTTACCAACAATTAGAAATAGCTGTGACCTGACCAGAGGTGAAACTGATGTAGAGCCAGCATGCTCTGAAAGACTACTCTGTTTGAAAAGAAAATCAGCTGGTCTTTTTTCTTTTTAAGAACTCGGTGTGTGTATTAGTCTACAATTTCTTGCTTATACTGTATCATTAGCCATTCCGAAAGAAAAAATGTGTAGGGTGGGGAGGGGAACTTGGGATGACTAGGGAGGAGATTCCTACAGATGAACACATACTGTTTTGACATTTTTTTCCCCTTTCTTGTAAAAGAACCTTTCTTGAGACTAGTTTATGGTTCAAGGTTGTGGCTTCTCTGCTAATCTTCTCTGCTCTTGGAAAGGCAAAAAAGCCCACACTACCTAAGATTGTTTACAGCTTCAGTTTCTTTCAAGTAACCAAGCAGAATTTAATGACTCAGGATTTGGCTTCGTCTCAACTTTAGGCAGTAGAAAAACTTCAGGGTAGAACAGGAACCAACACCAGGTTCTCAGTACTCATTCACAGTCTGTTCAAAGACATCTAAATTAAACTAAATAAGTTCCAACTAAAAAAAAAGTTCAAATTTCCAAACTCTTTAGACTCCTTTAGCATACACCATCAGCCTATGCATGCTAAGGGTCATGCGTTCAACTACCCCAGACCATTGACTGTTTACAGTAAAAACTCATGGCCTCTCTGTTTTTCTGTCCTGCTGCAGCCCACACTGCTCCCAAAGACTAGCCTCATGGCCACCCCAAAATCACAGATCTCTCACCAGCCCAGGTGGATGCTCATGAACCACGGTCCAACTCTTTCTCTGCCTTGGCTGTGACCCTACAGTTGGGCCTCTTAACTTCCCAAGATGGCTGAATCCTACCTTTCTTCACATAGGTGTATTTATTCTTTCTCTGTGTTCCTTCCTCCCTTTTTGGACGAGTCCCCATCAAACATGTCAAACCACAAAAGCTTTGTTTTTCTTTTCCCCTCATCTTCTATTCTTCTGAAAGAAAACTGAATTTTAATGAAGGTCAGCAACTACACCTTGGCATAGTCAATCTAAGAATCTATAATTTTAGAGAACTTAAGGGAGGCTGTGTCCATAAAAAAGTTGCTCTTTTGATCACTGCTCTCTCAGTGCCCGAACTTTCCTAGTGCTTCTCCCAGTGTGACTGATCATGCTACTACCCCATCTCTGCACTGCTATTGCAGTCTCCCCTTCAACTCACAGGTAGTAAGTCATGTTGGTCCCTATCCTTTTCTTTTGGATGTCTCCATTCCTCAGAATCCAACTCATATTTTTTCTAGCTTCAGCCTTGGGCTTTTCTATTTGCAGACTCTATATAGTCGTCAGCTTTTTGAGATAACTACTTCAGTCTCTCAGAACTTTTACATTTGAATATCTTTACTGAGGAATACAACCGTGGGGAAAATGTTCAATGTATGCAGTAGTACTTTATTAACCAAAAAAAAAAAATCAGTTTTTGGAACAATTTCATTGAAACAATTTCATTTCATTTCAAGACTTTAAATTCATGAAAAGCAATTCAAATAAATTAACTGCACTACTGATTCAGCTGGCATTCACTTTCTACAAAAATCTTCACTTGCTTCTAGGTCCTGTCAGGAAAAAAAAATGAATAGATGTTAATTGGAAGAAGAAAATTAATTGAAGGCTATAAAATGATAAGTTTACCAGGCTGTATGTTTCACAAAGATTACATAGCCTGTTTCCATTAAAAAGAATAAGAGAGTTAAATAAGTAAAATGCTGGTATTGTAACTCTGATTTGTTTTTAATATATTCTTAAGAAGTTTTACTATTTCTAATATTGCAATAGTTCTATGTATTGGTGGTATTTACATAGGGCTTATGCTTGCTTGAAAGTTGAAAAACAAACAATCTATATTAGGAAGCTGACAGATGAGGATTTGTAAGATATTAGTCTAGAAAATTCCAATATTAAATACATGAACTTTTTTTAAGGTACAGTAAAACAGTTGAATTTATATTAAAACTTTGATGAAGCAATTTTAAATAGTTTAAATGCATTTAAAGCTGTAAAATTCCCCCTCCCGCTTCAACACTGCAGTGGTTGCATTACATGTTTTTTTTAATCAAACATTATATTTTTAGCACTTTTGCATATCAAAAATCCTGAAAGCACCATTTTCAGTAATTTCAGGTAACAATTTTTCAGTCATTAACTATAGATAAATCTGTTTATCACACTGTAGATAAATCTGTTTCTGATTTCATACTTTTCTGTTCGCAATTTTGCAAGTGGATTGATTGATCAAAGCACATGACATTTTTTAAAAAATGAAATATTTTCTGAATATGTCCAAATGCAGGAAGCTCAAATAATGTTGAACTAAGCATTAGAAAATCTGTACACACTGAAAAGTAAATATAAATTAGCAAACTTCACAATCATTTCCAGTTGAACATAATACAGATTTATCTTTTCCCCATTTTTTATTTTTATTTACTTTTTTATTTAATTTTTTTATTTTGTGTGTGTGCATTTTTTATTTTGTGTATATATATATATATAATATTATTGTGTACCCCAGGGTTTTCCCATTTCCTTAACACCTGTTAACCATCTTATTCTTTTGTGCCCTCTGCCTCTCCCATTTTCTTTCCCCTCCTCCTCTCTCACTCTATCGTTCAGTTCTGTTGGTTGTTTATAATTTTTCTTATTCATTTGTTTGTTTTTCCCTATATCCTTCATATAACTGAGACCATACTGTACTTCTTTTTCTTTCTGGCTTATTTCTGCTAATATGAGTCCTTCTAGCTCCATCCATGTTGCTGCAAATGACGTATGTTTGTCCTCCTCGATTGATGCATAGTATTCCATTGTGTACATATAACACTTTTTGCTTCAGCCAGTCTTTGGTTTTGGGGCATTTGGGTTGTTTCCATATTTTGGCAATTGTAAACAGGGCTGCAATAAACATGCGCATACAAGTGTCC
>PVHY01026544.1:0-17166 GCA_004024945.1 Uropsilus gracilis
TTTTTTTTTTTTTTTTTTGGAACTAGGTCTCGCTACGGGCCCCAGGTGGGACTCGAACTGCGATCTCTAGCCCCGGCCGCTTCATAGGCTGAAGCTTACAAGCACGAGCCACGGTACCCGACCAGAACCTGGCATTTCTAAAGTACTACTGGATGTGTGCAAAGTAGTTTAGCTTTTAAAGGCCATTTCATAGTGGTCACAGAAATTAAAGTCTGCATACATAGGAGATTTTTTGGGCTTGAGTAAGTTCTGCTTCTGGAATTGGATAAAGTTTCTATGAGTTACCTTCATTTTTTTGTGAAAAGCTATTCAGCATTAAACTGATGATTTGTGCAATTTTTTGGATTTTTTGTGTTTGTTTATTTTGTTTTTGGAGACGAGGTCTCAGTATTTTTGCCCAGGAAACTGTAGGCTCACGTTGCCCGGGGTACCATGGACTCAAGCAATCCCCAGCCTCAGCTTTCCAGGTAACTGGGATTACAGGTGATGCCCAGCTATTTTTTGGGACTAAGTCTCGCTGTGTTGCCCTGGGCGGAACTCGAACTCCAATCCCTAGACCCTGCCCTGACTCCATAAGCTGTCTCTTACAGGCACGCGCCAAAGTGCCCGGCCCAATTTTTTTTTTCGAGACTAGGTCTCACTGTGTTACCCAGTGTAGTCCCAATCCCACAGACATAAGTGCTTCCCAGTCTCAACCTCCTAGGTAACTGGTATTACAGGTGCGTGCCACCGCACCCGGCTGCTTTTTCGAGACCAGGTCTTGCTATGCTGCCCGGGGTAGTATGGAACCTGTGAACTCAAGCGATACCAAGCCTCTTGCTTCCCAGCACTTGGACTATATGCGCGCCACCTGCCTGACTGCAGTTTTTTGTTTGTTGCACTTGAATAACACAATTACAACAAATGTGCATACTGTTTAACCTAATACCCTTCTATAAAATAGCGAGACCTAGTCTCAAAAAAAAAAAAGTAAGAAAGAATGAACTACGTTCAAAGATACTTTTGTAAAGATATTCACAATATATATTATGTGGGGGGAAAATGCCACTCTAGAACAATACATCAATTGTTTTTATTTCTTTTACTTCACCATTCTATCGTCTATGATCATAAAGATGCTTAGGTACACACAAGCCAGGTGTGGTGGAGTGCGCCTATAATCCACGCGCTGGGAGGCAAGAGGCTTGAGATGGCTTGAGTTCGCAGGTTCGAGACTACCCTGGGAAACATAGCAAGACCAGGTCTTGAAAAAGCCAGGTACATGCTGGGCACGGTGGTGCATGCCTGTAAGCTTCAGCCTATGAAGTGGCTGGGGCTAGGGATCGCGGTTCGAGTTCTGCTTTGGGCAACAAAGCGAGACCTAGTTCCAAAAAATAGCTGGGCGTGGTGCTGTGTGCCTGTAATTCCAGCTACCTGGGAAGCTGAGGCTGGGGGTTGCTTGAGTTTGTGGTACCCTGGGCAGTGTGAGCCTGTGGTTCCACAGGCAAAAACAGTGAGACCTAGTCTCAAAAAAAGAAAAGGAAAGAAAAAGCCAGGTATGGTGGCGGGCACCTGTTATCCCAGCTACCTGGGAGGCTGAGGCTGGAGATCGCTTGGGTTCATGGGACTACCCTGACAACATAGCGAGACCTAGTCTCAAAAAAAATGTTTAGGTACATACAAAAAAAGTTATAATCCCTAAACAAAACTCACCTTTTAGTGTATTTTCTAAGTATGATTATATTTTTAACAATGTAATAATACTGAATATGTGATTTAATATCTTTGCTTGGAACTGCAGGCGCATGTTGCCTGTGGTACCACAGACTCAAGCAATCCCCAGGCTCAGCTTCCCAGGTAGCTAGGATTACAAGCGCGTGCCACCACGCCCAGCTACTTTTTGGGACTAGGTCTTGCTGTGTTGCCCAGGCGGAACTAGAACTGCGACCCCCAGGCCCCGCCGCAACTCCATAAACTGTTGCTTACCGGCACGCGCCACCATGCTCGGCCCCCAGTATCTTTGCTTTTATACTTAATTATATACTATGAGAATTTTTCATGTGAATGCCTATCTTTAGAAGTATTTAAATTGTAATGGTAGCATATATGGTGAAAATGAAATAAAATTTAAAATGCAGAACAAAACTATTGGCCCATTTTTCCTAATAAAACAATACCTTTAAAAAAAACACTAAATTGCAAGTTCCTAAAGGCAATGAATAATTTTTTTTTTTTTGAGACTTGGTCTCACTATTTTTGCCCGTGGAACCACAGGCTCTCGTTGCCCGGGGTACCATAGACTCAAGCAATCCCCAGCCTCAGCTTCCCAGGTAGCTTGGATGACAGGTGTGCGCCACCACGCCCAGCTGTTTTTTTGGAACTAGGTCTCACTACGGGCCCCAGGTGGGACTCGAACCACGATCCCTAACCCCGTCTGCTTCATAGGCTGAAGCTTACTGGCATGAACCACCATGCCCGGCCCACTAATTTTTTTTTTTAAGTTTTTGTAATGCTTAATACACTGCCACTATCTGCAGATATTCAAGACAAGTCAAGTGATTTCTTGTTTCTTTCTTTTCTCTTTCTCTCTTTTTTTTCTTTTGAGACTAGCTCTTGCTATTTTGCCAGGAGAACCACAGGCTCATGTCGCCTGGGGTACCATGGACTCAAGTGATCCCGGGTCTCAGCTTCCCAGGTAGCTGAGATTACAGGCATGCGCCACCACACCCAGCTATTTTTTGAGACTAGGTCTCACTATGTTGCCCTAGGTAGGTCTCGAACCCGTGGACTCAAGCAATTCCTAGTCTTGGCCTCGCTTCACAGGCTGCGATTAAAGGCATGCGCCACCGTGCCCAGCTGAGTTCTTTTTTCTATTAAAGCAAATTCTTCAGTGAAGCTGGGAGATACCCTTAAGGGTATGATCTAATAACCTGGTGATTGTTTTAGAGGGTTTTCAACAGAAATATCCCTTAACACAACAGTGGTGAGAAATGCAGAACCACAGATGAGAACCCTCTCAGGACAGCACTGTAACTTTTTATATCTGCTTATAATCCCAGATGTCTATCAAAAAAGTTTCTGTGTATGTTTTGGTTGCCCTATCAACAATTCCCCTTAGCTATTCATGGAGAACAGGCAGTACATCAGAGAATCAATCTAGGTGTAAGATTTCTGCCTTCTCAGTGGTTTCTTAGGAAGGGACACCTTCAAGTTGATCTAGTCAGTCTGGGGAGACACTGTTCAGGAGAGAAGACCCCTGTGGTTTTAAAAGGAGGTTACCCCTATTCTAAGCATATCCATGACTGCCCTATAGTGAACTACGCTGCAATGCTTTCTCTGTAGGAGAGGCTGAGGGGAGTTTGTGAACAAGCGAACCAAATCTATTATTTGACCACCCTTTTTAACCACTCATTTCTCTTAAGCAACAACCCTCCGTTTCTTCACTGCTTCTCAAGAGAACCCTATACTTTCTTGTTTTCTTTGTGCTTCAATCAGCCTGACTTCCAACATCCTTTTGAAACTGCTCTTGAAGGTCACTGATGATAGATTGCTGTATCCAAGGATTTTTCTTTAGTGCCAATCTTGATGTCTGCAGAATTCAATATGACTGATCACCCCCCATTTTGTTTTTTGAAACTAGGTCTTGCTATTTTTTTTGCCTGTGGAACCGCAGGTTCGCATTCCCCGGGGTACCATGGACTCAAGCATCCCCCAGCCTCAGCTTCCCAGGCAGCTGGGATTACAGGCACGTGCCACCACACCCAGCTATTTGTTTTGGGATTAGGTCTCACTCCACTGCCCTGAGTTGTACTCATTGGTCCCCACTGAGGCTTCCTAGGCTGCCACTTACAGGTATGCACCACCATGCCTGGCTACCCCCTTAGTTTTGAACTCTTCTCACTTGTATTTTATGACCCTTCTGCTGATTTTCACTCAATCTTGTTTTGTTTTTTTTTTTTTTTTTTGAGATTAGGTTTCGTTGTTTTTGCCCGTGGAACCGCAGGCTGTTGCCTGGGGTACCACGGACTCAAGCAATCCCCCACCTCAGCTTCCCAGGTAGTGGGGATTACAGATGTGTGCCACCATGCCCAGCTATTTTTTTGAGACTAGGAATCACTATATTGCCCCAGACGGGTCTCGAATCCGCGGACCCAAGCGATTCCCAGTCTCAGCCTCCCATTCTAGACTTGGGATTAAAGCCATGCGCCACTGCGGCTGGCTTCTTTTCTAGTTCCTTAAGGGTTGTAGTTAAGGCCGGGCATGGTGGTGCATGCCTGTAGGTGGCAGTCTAGGAAGCCAAGGCGGGGGCCAAGGATCGTGGTTCCAGAGACCTAGTCCCCCCCAAAAATAGCTGGGCATGGTGGCGCACATCTGTAATCCCCACTAACTGGGAAGCTGAGGCTGGAGATTGCTTGAGTCTGTGGTACCCCAGGCAACGTGAGCCTGCAATTCCATGGGCACAAAATAGCGAGACCTAGTCCCCCCCCCCAAAGGTTGATAGTTAAGTTATTCATTTGAGATCTTTCTTTTTTTTTTTTTGAGACTAGGTCTCGCTATTTTTGCCCGTGGAACCGCAGGCTCTCGTTGCCTGGGGTATCACAGACTCGCGCAATCCCCAGCCTCAGCTTCCCAGGTAGCTGGGATTACAGGCGCGCGCCAGCACACTCAGCTGTATTTTTTTGGAACTAGGTCTCGCTAAGGGCCCCAGGCGGGACCCGGCCACTTCATAGGCTGAAGCTTACAGGAACGAGCCACTGTGCCCAGCCCTGAGATCTTTAATGTAGCATATATAGCTATAAGTTTCCCCCAGCACTATTTATACTGCATTCTATAAGTTGTATTTTTGTTTTATTCAGTGTATTCTCTAAATTTGGTTTTGATTTCTTCTTGGGTCTATCAGTAATTTAAGAGTGTGATTAATTTCCACAGTTGTAAAATTTTCAATTTTCCTTGTTATTCCTAGTTTATTCCATTGTAATAGGAAAAGGTGCTTTGTACTATTCTAACTTTCAAATTTTATGATGACTTGCTTTGTGGTTCAACACAATCTCTAGCTCCTTAACTTTTAGATGAACATGTAGTACAGGGTGAAATGAGTTGCTGAAGGTCACACATTTAGTTATGAAATTGAAATTAGCACTCAAACCTAGGTCTTTTGATTCTCAGTTTTTTACCATTGAAAAAAAATTTTTTTTTGAGACTAGGCCTTGCTATTTTTGCCCGTGGAACCGCAGGCTCACATTTCCCGTGGTACCACAGACTCAAGCAATCCCAGCCTCAGCTTCCCAAGTAACGAGATTACAGGTGCACGCCATCATGCCCAGTTATTTTTGGGGGGACTAGATGTTGCTTGCTATGTTGCTCCGAGCGAGTCTCAAAGCCAGCCAACTCAGGCCAGGTATGGTGGTGCATGCCTGCAGGTGGCAGCCTAGGAAGTCACAGCTGGGCCAGGGATCACGGTTAGAGTCCCATTGGGGGCACATAGCCGACTTAGTTCCCTAAAAAATAGCTGGGCGTGGTGGTGTGTACCTGTAATCCCAGCTACCTGGGAAGCTGAGGCTGGGCATTGCTTGAGTCTGTGATACCCCGGGTAAAGTGAGCCTGCGGTTCCATGGGCAAAAATAGTGAGACCTAGTCTCAAAAAAAAAAAAGAAATAGGAATGCTAGGAAATGTACTGATGGAAGACAGAGTCTTGATTTTCTTTTCACACACATTGGTTCTAAGATACTGAAAGTTCACTTGGGAAGAAATAACCAACTTGAGGGCCGGGCATGGTGGTTCATGCCTGTAAGCTTCAGCCTATGAAGTGGCTGGGGCTAGGGATCGCGGTTGGAGTCCCGCTTTGGGCAACAAAGCGAGACCTAGTTCCAAA
Organism: Uropsilus gracilis; assembly: GCA_004024945.1. Taxonomy (NCBI): domain Eukaryota; kingdom Metazoa; phylum Chordata; class Mammalia; order Eulipotyphla; family Talpidae; genus Uropsilus; species Uropsilus gracilis. The sequence continues at coordinate 5,853 of PVHY01026544.1, forward strand.
AAATAGCTGGGCGCGGTGGCGTGCGCCTGTAATTCCAGCTACCTGGGAAGCTGAGGCTGGGGGTTGCTTGAGTCTGTGGTACCCCGGGCAACGTAGGCCTGCGGTTCCACGGGCAAAAATAGCGAGACCTAGTCTCAAAAAAAAAAAAAAAAAAGTTTTAAATTGTTTATATTTGTATCGTTATTGTTAGTTTTTGGTATGGCCCTCCCCTCAATAATGCACCCAAATACCACCACCCTACCTTCCAACTCCACTTACTGCAAAGTCATAGATGGGTGCTTGGCCTACTCCTTTGCATCTGGCCTTGGGAACCCAACTCCCAGTCACAGACAGTCAGTGGAGAAGTTCCCCAGAGGGGGCAGACTTCGTTAGGTGGTGGTCCAGCTCCTCTCCTCTCTCGAGGTTACAGTTCTGCCAAGGAGTCTCAGCCAAACCTAGAATTTCCTCCCCCACTAGAAAAGGAAGGAACTTCATTCACTTTGCAAACATCTTGGGACCAGGGGTCTTGTTCCCCAGCCCCAGGAGATGACAGGTCATTTCACAGCCTGGTCGTTTGTGGTTCCAACAATGTTTTGTATGGCTCCTATGCAGGTGATGAGTATACCCAGGGCTTGATTTGTTCCTCTCACCTTCTGTATGTCTGAAGCTGGAGTGTCTGATTTTCTGATCCCTATTGTAGAAGTGGGAGGAAACCGGGCAGGGATCCGCCCCACCTCACCCCACCCCCTTCACGTAGGGGTAGAAGCCGGCTCACAGGTCCGAGATCCTTAGATTGGCCAATACCTGGGTAGTGCAGGACTCACCCTGGTTCCCCCTTCCTCCGCGGCCTAGGTGGGGTCTCACTCTTCACCTCCGGTCTGAAAATGGCCCAAGACTAGGGGTGATTGGGAAAACGGCAAGGTAGGGCCAAGTCGATTTCAGTGAAGCAGCCTGTGTTTACAGAACCTATTATAAATTTTGGCTTTCTCCGCCCGCAGTCCAGGCGCAGGCGCTCGATAAGGGCAGAGTTTCTCTCACACAGCTCACTTGCTACAGGAGAGGTTCAGGCTGGTTCCAACTTCTGATCAATCAGGGTTGCTCTTCCTTCCAGCAGCCGCAGTTCCCGCCTCGGGCCTCCGGCGCCCACTGAGCCAGCGGAGGAGGGGCGTCTAGTTAGTTCCAACCTCTTCGGGCGCGGAGCTCCCGGACCCGCCCCCCGCGCCAGTTGCCAGGGAGCGGTTGCCATAGAGCTGAGCAGTTGTCCGCGTGCGCAGGCGGAAGTCCCGGATTGAGGCGCCGCCATTTTTGCTGCCGGGACTCGGAGCGAGAAGCTGAGAGAGTCGGAGACGCTATCCGCTTCCATCCGTCGCGCAGACCCTGCCGGAGCCGCTGCCGCTATGGATGATCGGGAGGATCTGGTGTACCAGGCGAAGCTGGCCGAGCAGGCTGAGCGATACGACGGTGAGTTGGGGGGGCAATAAGGGGCTGGAATTCTCGGACCCTCTGCCGCCGCCCACAGAGGCCGGGAGCAGCAGACAAAATGGCGGCATCGACTCCGAGTCTGGCTCAGGGACGTGGATTTGGGAGGCAGGAACTGATCTGTGGGCTTTCGGAGCGGTGGGAGGCTCCAGGCTCAGGAAATTCGCCCCTTTGGCGTCTTCAGCTTTACACTCTTGTGAACCTAAAGGCTTAGGCGATAGGGTGGAGGAGTTGGTTGTAAAATGGCGGCTGGAGGGAGGGCGAGTCCCGGGGCGGGGGAGGGGGAGGAGATAGCGGGTGATGTCTCCAGGCGAGCAGTCCTCAGGGGAGCTTCTGGGCCAGTCATGGGAGGTGGAGAACAATTGGATGGGGTGGTGGGTGAAGGAACATCCGCCTCTTGGGGGACAGTGGCGACCGGGAGCGGTAGCGCGGGCGCCTTTCAGGGAAATATGGCGGGTGGGGGCGGTGGCTTTTCCCCGGAGGCCCAATGTGGGGCGGCGGCTGTGGAGTCTCACAAAGGAGAACCCTTGTGAGCGGAGGGCTTCCTTGAGCTTGTGGTGGGGGGCAATCTTGTATGAGGTTGGGGGGAGGGGTGAGAGGAGTAATCACTGCAGTTTATCCTTGGGCGGAGGCCAGCTGAGATGCTACGATCGAATTTCTTTGCCGTGGGCCCGCACACCTTTTAGTGAGGTTTTCGGGGGCTTTACATTCAACCATCTGTGGAGGTCTAGAAAAATCTCGCTGAGATTCATTCGCATTCACTTTCCTCGGACTTATCCTGGAGAACTTGAAGTCCCTGTAATCATTTTCTGGCTTCATAAGCTGTGGGTTCTGGTGGATAGGCTGGAAACAAGGAGGGAGACAGACTCTCTTTAACCCCTGTAATTGAGTCTACAAGTTTGTGAAAATGACTTTTCACTCACCGTTATGACAAATTGAAGGACCTGTTGAAAAATAAAGTTATTTGAAATAACGTTTTGTAACTGTTTTTCAGTTAATTCTCCGGACTGAAATGCGTGTTCGTTCTCCTGTATTGGAATCTTAACCTATTCCCAAACACTCAAATGAGGCTTGGGTTTTTGCATTTAGGGAAAGTAGAGAATCACAGTAGATCCTTTGTAGTTTCCCCCCCATTTTGAGTAAATGGTTTTATATACAGATGTGGACATTTTTTCTTTGTTCATTGCTATGTCCCTAAAGGTCCTCAAGACATATTTTAGAACTTTTTTGCAATAACCATTGTGTCTGTTTAGTCAGTCCCATCCCAGGCTGCTAATTTGAATTGTCCCCTTATCTCCATTTTGGATCTAAATCCTTGAACTATCCCAACATTTCGTAAGCTGTGGTATTATAAAAACAATCGTTTGTCATTTCTGTGCTTTTATGGGGTGAGATGTGAATGGAGTTAAGTGCTGTTGCTTCTTAATTTTAATTTTTATTAATTGCTTAAACTTTATTAATTGCATAAGACATTTTGCAGATATGTTTTGCAGTGTCCTTGCTTTCTACACGCGTTCCAGTCTACAGTCCTCCACTCTTCCAGTTGAGCTATCGAAGGGTGCATAGTGTCCTTGCTTTCTTTCCTTGGATGTCAGTTTTGTCATGAATAACTTCAGGGCCAGTCCTAATGTATCATAAGTTAGGATTCGGGAATTTGAAAATTAGAAAAACTTCAAACTTAGGAAACTCAAACACAGGGAAGGTGCACACTGTTTAGATTTTCAAGTTTAAAATTGTTATTTGTGTTGAACAAGGTTCTGGTTGGGAAGGGAATAAGGTGGGGAAGTACAGCTCAAGGTCAGACTTTTAATGTTTAGAAATCAAAGAAGTATATGTTTGTAATGGAATTTTTTTCATCCTTTCTTTCCTCTCATTCCCTGAATAGGTTCCCCTTCTAATCAACCACTGCCCTTGGGAGGAAATTAAAAGTTCGACTTGTATGCTTTCTTTTCTATGGGAATTTATAGACTCAGTAAACTTGTGAAGACCAAAAGGGATATGGAAGAAGGTTATTATTATTATCTTTTAATTAACGCTCATTAAAAACTGATTTGGAAGTTCATGATTGTGTATCTCCCAAATAACAGTTTCATGATAAATTTTGGAGATTCCTGAAGGTTTTTGACCAGTGCTTATTTTGGTTAGTCTACTAAGGCTATTTAGAAAGAGGCATATCATTACATGGTTAAACTTTAGGGTCCAATTCAGGAGCTAAAGGGGAAAGGAAATACGAGCTTGACTAAGTGGGGAGAAACTCCTGTGATTGCTAAGCATAAGGTAGGGTGGAAATTACTGGAAAGTGGAAAGCTCACCATTCAACCTTTGTCCATTTTTATTGGGTGCAGTAATTTAGCTTTGTAGTGACAAAAGATGATCCTACAGTTTTAGTAACCAAAACTTATCATTTATGGGAAGTGGAAGGTAAATGAAAATTTCAGTGGTTTGGTTTTGGGTGTTGGCTATTCTGTCTATTCCTGAAAGCAGTACTTTCTTTACCTGCAGTGTTCAACCTGATTTTTAAGCTTCTTTGTAGCTTCTTTTAACTCAGTCCTGGGGACTTTGACCAACTGATATGGACTATTGAGTGACACTGGAGGAAGAAGTAAGCTGTAGCTGTAAAGGGACAATTTTGGGTTGGGTTGCAGATAGGAAATATTGAAGTTTGGGACTAGAACTCAAGATAAAATCTAGCAGCATGGCACTTAACAAGTTTAAGAAGTAGGACAGTTTTTATTTATTTGCATTTTATAAACCTGTTACCTTCTAAGCATTCCTTAACCAGATCTTAACTTTTCATCAATATTAAGCACATTATTACAGAAAAGTGGGGAATATAGGTGGGGGGGTAATGAACACTTACTTCATGGTTTTTGAGCATAGTGGAGTCAGCATATACTACATTTAGATTTGTTACGTGTAATGACTGGTTTGCCTTTTTCTCACCTACTGAGGATTGCCTTCTTGGGAAATTTTGATGGTCATTTTTAATTCACTGTGAATGCATCAACATCAAGAATGCTTCGGCAGTCACTTGAGAGTTTTTATTGAGAGCTATCCCTTTATTTTATTGAGCGCTAGCCTTTTAAACAACACTAGTGTCTCTACTTTATTCTGGTTATCAAAGAAGGGTGGGGGCATATTTTGCATAAATCCTTACTATGTGTCTTAGGAAAAAATGAGTGATAGTAAGTTGAACAATACATTTAAGAACCGATTATCAGTTCTCTGACAGCCAGTAATTTTATAGCTATTTTCAGCTAATGAAATTTTTTGCTATTTTAGTGGTTAACATTATTGAACACATTTTGTCCTTTCTAAACTTAGCAGCTGTGCAATACAATCTCAAAAATCTTATTGTTAGCTTCTAGTCTTACTGGTTAAAGCAAATACTCTTGTTTCTAATTTAGGTTTTCTTATATCATTGACTATATTTCAAACTGTTCTGTTAGCTTACCGTAAATATAATGAAATCACAAGTCACTGTAATTTCAGTTGATGGGTAAATTTTTATTCTGATGGGTATTCATAGAAATCCTTTTCATCTTTATATAAGAATGTCTCAATTTGAATTTCTGGTATGGGAGAACATAACATAGCAAGTATTATTGAGCAAATTTTGGATTTGGTAAGTATGGATAGACACATTGACCATACAGACTTTTCATATTTTTTAGCTTGGTCAAGCGAATATAAATTTTTTTGTGAATATAAATTATTAAAGTTTTCTTCACTCAGCTTGATGTAGGAGGTAAAATTTCAGCCTAGTAAAAATAATTACAAATCAGTCTTAAATACTTTGAGAACTTGAAAGAATTTTTTTTTAAAGGGTGTTCTAAGGCTGACTCACAGGAATGTTTTTACTATATGTATTGGAAAAGTGAGGGTATTTAAAAAGTAATGACAAGCACAGAGAGAAAGTTAATTGTTTAAAGTACATAATGATGTGTTTACATTGAACATTTTAAAGACCACTTTGACAATATTTTTTCCTTATGTAACAATGAAGGTAGTAGTCCATTTTATGGTTTGGGAATATGAATTTGAGAAGATTTAGTGAATTGTTTTTCTGTATCACATGATCAGTTGGTTAGTAAATAGCAAAGCCAGAAGTTGTTGGTCTGCTAGTTTGTTTTTTTTTTTTCTTTCTTTTTTCTTTTGAGACTAGGTCTCCCTATTTTTGCCCATGGAATTGCAGACTCACGTTTCCTGGGGTACCACAGACTCAAGCAGTCCCCAGGCTCAGCTTCCCAGGTAGCTGGGATTACAGGCGTGTGCCACCACACCCAGCCATTTTTTGGGACTAGGTCGAGAGGGACTGGAACCATGATCCCTAGCCCCTGTCGCTTCATAGGCTGAAGCTTACAGGCACGCATCACTGTGCGCAGCTGGTCTGCTGACTTGGACTAGTTATTTTTTCTTCGTAGCTATTCAAACTAAAGACCTATGTGTATCTAGGTCTAAATAAGGTGATGCCTTTGGGGAAAGGGGGGGTGTTGAAGTGACTGAACTAGTATCCAGAGAAAATGGATAAAATATCTTCTATTTTTCTAAAAAAACTTTATACTTTCAAAAATAAGATCCCATCAGGGTACAGTGAGTAAAATCCAAGTGAGGGATTTCAGGTAATTTCAAAAAAGTATATTTGCATATTGTTCCCCCCCCCCCTTTTTTTTTTTCTTTATTTTTGCCCATGGAACTGCAGGCTCTTGTTGCCCGGGGTACCACAGACTCAAGCAATCCCCAGCCTCTCAGCTTCCCAGGTAGCTGGGATTACAGGCGCGTGCCACCATGCCCCCAGCTAAAGGTCTCGCTATTTTTGCCCAGGGTACTACAGACTCAAGCAATCCCCAGCCTCAGCTTCCCAGGTAGCAGGGACTATAGGCATGAGCCACCACACCCAGCTATTTTTTTGGAACTAGATCTCACTATGTTGCCCAGAGTGGGACTTGAACTGCGATCCCTGGTCCCCGCCATGGCTTTCTAGGCTGCCGCTTACAGGCATGCATCACCATGCCCGGCTCCCCTTGGTTTTTAATTTCTATGTCTCTTGGGAATGGGTCTTTGTCAAGTGACTTTTAAACATTTTTGCCCTTAACTTAATGATGCAGTCTTGAAACTTAGGTGTTTTCTCTCCTAAATGGCAAATGATGTACAAATGTTTCAAACAGTAGCCTAAATGTCAAGCAATTTATTTTTGCTGTTTTTTTTTCTCGCTTGCTTTTGAGATGATCAGCTAACAGTTTGGTATCATTAAGTGTTGATAACATCCAGCTGGGCATGGTGGCTTGTGCCTGTAAGCTTCAGCCTATGAAGCGGCTGGGGCGGATCGCTGTTAGAGTCCTACTTGGGGCAACACAGCGAGACCTAGTCCCAAAAAATAGGTGGGCATGGTGGTGCAAGCCTGTAATCCCAGCTACCTGGGAAGCTGAGACTGGGGATTGCTTGAGTCCGTGGAACGTGAGCCTGTGGTTCCATGGGCAAATAGCGAGACCTAGTCTTCAAAAAAAAGGTGTTGATAACATCTAAGTTGACTAATGGGTTTGCTAACATACTTTGATTTTGAGTTCATTTCATAAATCATGTTCCTAGGAACAATTTCAGAAATTTACTGAATTGTATTAACTCTTGCCTTAGTAATGATAGAGTCATTTTAATTTACCTAAATGAAAGCCGGACGTGGTGCTGTGCACTTGTAATCCCAGCTAACTGGGAGTCTGAGGCTAGTGATCACTTGAGTCCGTGGTTCCAGACAACCCTGGGCAACATAAGGAGACCTAGTCTCTAAAAAATTAAAAAGTATCTACATGAGAATACTTTAAAATGAGCATACCAATTAATTGTATGGGATAGTAGACATAAACTGGTTATTCTGCAAACTTGCCCTGTGGTTATCCTATAACTAAGCATTTGTAGCTATCAGGAATGCCCTTTTAGATATAGAAGTTCCTAAATTTTGTCCATCTCTGCCACAAGAAGTATCCTAGCTCTAAGTCCTAGAAGGTTGCTTTTCTTTTTCAAATTTAAGTTAACCTTTGCCAGAACATTAAGACAAAAGCTCAAAGGGAAATTTTTTTTTTTTTTTTGAGACTAGGTCTCGCTATTTTTGCCTGTGGAACCGCAGGCTCTCGTTGCCTGGGGTACCACAGACTCAAGCTTTCCCCAGCCTCAGCTTCCCAGGTAGCTGGGATGACTGACAGGCGCGCGCCACCATGCCCAGCTATTTTTTTGGAACTAGGTCTCGCTACGGGCCCCAGGCGGGACTCGAACCGCGATCCCTAGCCCCGGCCGCTTCATAGGCTGAAGCTTACAGGCATGATCCATTTAAAGGGAAAATTTCTTCCCAGTTTTCCTCACCTACAATTGTGAATGGAAAAAGTCAGGGATATAGTATTTACTGAAAATAGGTCAGTGGCATATCAGATAGTCACTCTGATAATGTCAGAGCCTAATATGTTGGTTTTATGTTTACCTTGCCTTAGATTTGTGTATAAAAATGCACTAGAATTTGGTGTTGTCATATCTGTACTGTGCAGAACATTTTTCTCAAATAACACTTTAAAAGTCATCTGTTCCCCTTCACCTTGAGACCATTCTTTTTAGAATATTGAGTCCTTATAGTTGGAAAACTTGATAACCACAATTCTAGTTTGCATTTCAAAATTTATTCTGGAATTTATTGCTCTTCTCATAAGAGCTGTACAGCTCTTATGCTATAGTTCTCTATGCTAGACTTGATTTGGGATCAGGTCAAAATTTCATGTAGTGAAAAGTAGAGATGTTTAGCTACTTGATTTACGTAATTTGAAAGAGACACATACCAAATAAGGGAAGTTATGACTTTTATACTTCTGATGTGTAGTGCCTTGGAGTTTGAATTTCTTTTTCATAAAATGGGGATCAGCAGTGTCTGCCTTGCTTGCTAACTTGTAGGACTGTTTTATGAAATTGTGAGGTTTAAACTGTGAAGTGTAATGCTTAGGTTGGTAATATCGTGAAATCAAACTTTTTGCTGCTGATCTATGGTCATTAGAGGGTAACCTACCATTTTTTAATTATTTGTGACAAATGTCACATGTTTAATCCCTAGGTAATATTTGTACTCTTAAAATCCTTAATCTTAATTTTTCTCAATCTGCGTATCTAGAAAATGTAACTTGTCTAAATTTCTCACTGAAATATAACTATTTTGACCTTGTTGGAATTTTTTTTTTTTTTGGTTGAACTTCTATGTAGTTCATTTGATAGTAACTCCAGTCCAACCCCCTAAATAGAATTAAAAAAAAAAATTACAGGTTGATACTCAAGAGGATTGCTCCTTAGCAAATATAACACTTATAAAGGTTTCATAGTTTGAAAGTATACAAAGTAAAGTACTGTTAGAGTAATAGTCCTAACATTTGACTAGGGAAATATGCCATAATTAATTTTGTGAACTGTAGTTCTTTGTGTAAAGACTTAGTATAACCCTTTGGCAGTGTATGGGTTCTGATAAATAGAAAGTGCCCAATTAGTACTGCTTAATCTTTGGTGGTTGGTTAGTCATTTGAGGACTTAGGGATGGTTGTTGTGACATCATAGTGTTGTAAAATTGTTTCCTGTTTAAGAGCGTCTGGTTTGTTGATCTTATTTGATCATGATAGCTTAAATTATTAAGCAGTATATATATATATTTTTTAAAGACTAGGTCTTGCTATGTTGCCCAGGGTAGTCCTGAACTCGCAGACTCAAGTGATCCTTAGCTTCTGCCTCCCAAATAGCTGGGATTATAGGCGTGCGCCATGGCGCCAGGCCCTGTTTCATACGCATTTGACAAATATATGCTGAGGTACAGCTATGTACTGACACTATTCTAGACATCTGGTATTTATCAGTAAATGAAATAGCTAAGAGATGTCTTCAAAGAGCTTATATTGTAGGCTGGGCATGGTGGCATGTGCCTGTAAGCGACAGCTTATGGAGTCGCGGTGGGGGCTGGGGATCATAGTTCGATTTTTGCCCCGGGCAACATAGCAAGACCTAGTCCCAAAAAATAACTGGGCGTGGTGGTGCACGCCTGTAATCCCAGCCACCTGGGAAGCTGAGGCTGGGGATTGCTTGAGTCTGTGCTACCCCGGGCAACATGAGCCTGTGGTTCCATGGGCAAAATAGCGAGTCCTACTCTCAAAAAAAAAAAAAAAAGTTAGTTTGAATTGGTAAATAGTACTGATGCTACTATTGCTATGTACTATAACACTGGGCACTGTGGTCGGTAAGATGGTCCCTGTCTCATATCAAATACTGTAGGAAGCTGTGCTTTATTCTTTGACAGCCTGTGTCAAGTGGTATTAACAAATTAGAAAACTTCATTTACTTTGATGATAAAGTTCTACAGCATAATGCCATCTGTTACTTGATGACTATGCCAGGTACTTAACATTCTCTAACCCTGCAAAGTAGGATAAAAAACAAGAACTTTAAAGTGACAACAGATAGCTAGAAGTCAGCTCAGTCTATTTCATTCTGATGCTGATCCCTTTATTTCAATTGTTATTAAATATCAATGTTAGATTTTAATTTTTTTTTGTAGACAAGGTCTTGCTGTTTTTGCCCATGGAACCGCAGGCTCATGTTGCCCGGGGTAGCACAGACTCAAGCGATCCCAGCCTCAGCTTCCCAGGTATCTGGGATTACAGGTTTGCGCCACCATGCCCAGCTATTTTTTTGGGACTAGGTCTCCCTGTGTTGCCCCGAGCAGGACTCGAACCGCGATCCCTAGCCCCAGCCGTTTTATAGGCTGAAGCTTATAGGTACAGAACTACCGTGCCCGGCTTAGATTTTAATTTTATAGCATAAAACTTTGAACAGCCTTGATTTAATTTCTCTGTCTAGTAGTAGTTCATTTTATATAAAAGACTGAAAAGTATTTTGGTTGAGTGTATTTTCCACTGGTGAGGCATCAAGAAGATACATGGGTTAAGCCAGGCATGATGCCGCATGCCTGTAAGCTTCAGCCTATGAAGTGGCTGGGCCTAGGGATCGTGGTTTGAGCCCTGCTCAGGGCAACATAGTGAGACCTAGTCTCAAAAAATACCTGGGTGTGGTGGCACGCGCCAGTATGGGAAGCTGAGGCTGGGGATCTTTTGAGTCCGTGGTAACCCAGACAACGTGAGCCTGGGGTTCCATAGGCAAGAATAGTGAGACCTAGTCGCAAAAAAAAAAAAAAAAAGGAAGATACATGAATTCATTAACTTGGAAGAGGTCTGTCTAAGTGTAGGTTTTATCTTTTGTTACATAGCAGTGTAGCAAGAGTAGGTCTTGCTATGTTGCCTGGGGTAGCCCTGAACTCACGGACTCAAAGTGATCCCTAGCTTCAGCCTTCCAGGTAGCCGAGATTATAGATGTGCCTTCCAGGTAGCCGAGATTATAGACTGCCACTCCTGGCTTTTAAACGTTCTTTTATTATCCTTTCAGTTTTTTTTCCTGTGTTGACATTTTTACTACAAAATTACATTTTCAACTAGGACAATGGCATCTTGTTTTTATTTTTATTTTATTAAAATTTAAAAAAAATTGTTATTTCAAAACCATTGGTCATAGTTTTAGTTTTGTTGGCCAGGCACAGTGGCTCGTGCCTGTAAACTTCAGCCTATGAAGCGTCCAGGGCTAGGGATCGCAGTTCGAGTTCCACCTGGGGCCTGTAGTGAGACCTAATTCCAAAAAAAAATAGCTGGGTGTGGTGGCATGCGCCTGTAATCCCAGCTACCTGGGAAGCTGAGGCTGGGGATTGCTTGAGTCTTTGGTACCCTGGGTAAAGTGAGCCTGGGGTTCCATGGGCAAAAATAGTGAGACCTAGTCTCAAAAAAAAAAAAAAAAAAAA
>PVHY01026545.1:0-17173 GCA_004024945.1 Uropsilus gracilis
AAAAAAAAAGATATTTCCTGATGTATATATTTAGAGATTATGATAAAATAAGGCAGAAAACATATGCACATTAGTTTTTTTGGCAGATTCAGCTTCCTAACCAGCTCCCAGGTATTAACACAAACAGAGCTGATGTGGGCATCGTGTTGGTGACACTGTGATACAATGTGGTGACACATTAGTTATGCTGTGAAATTGCATAACAGATGCAAAGCAAGATTAGGAGCTCAGAATTAGTAAGCCAAATATTACCTCTAGATCTCTAAGAATGATTTAATTATGAATAGACCATCATTATATTTGGACCAAGAGTCATTCATTCAATAAATATTTACCAAACAACAACTAAGCACAATTACACGTGTGTATTGATCAAACAAATCGTATTCTTTCCCTTCTCAAGGGAGCACAGTGTTTAGTGACTGAGTAAATATATATTTTTGTCCTTTATTAAAAGGGTAGTATGACCAACTCATCCCTGTTTTAGATGTGAGCAAAATAAACCCCAAGTTGCAACAGAATCAATAAATCAGGAGACTTTCTAGTTCTTGCTCTTGATTCTCAGACCCATGTGTTCCAGCTATGGAAGAGATAGCAGTGCTATACTGGCTGCCAGTCCAAACCATATGTGCCTTCCTTTAGGAGAATAGCCTAGGTTTTAAAGAATATACACGTTACAGGGTGAAAAAGAAAATAATCTGTTCAATTACCATATATATGAAAACTGTAAGGATGCTTTGAATTCTCAGTTGCTAAAAACGATTGTTTAAAGACTTTAAATTAAACAGAAACCTTGACTTTCTTAAATAGTTAGCTACACAGTTATACTATCACACAATTATTCCTTGTTCAGACAGAATGAAAAGAATAATGTATGGTAACCTTTCTCTCCAGGCCTTGTGCTACAAAGCCAGACACAGGAATTTAGAATACAGAGAACAGGCACCTATGACCTTTAGAAAATTTCCATCCACATTAAGTGTACCTGTGTGTTGTTTAGCTCTCACCTTTCTTTTTCTCATCTTCTGCTCCTATAACTTTTCTTCATTTCTACCTTTATCATCTCATCTGTGGCTTCTATTTTCAGCTTGTCAGTAGCAGTTAATGATACTCATAGGTTTTAAGGAGTTTCTGAAAAAGTTTCAATAGTGAGGAAAGTAGTATTTAATTTTTATGTAGATAATCATAACCTTTCTATGTATGTCCAAGTGCTTCTGATGCCTTTTCAATTTTTACTGACACAAGGAAACACCTAGTAAAATCATGGTAGTTTGAAATATTATGTATAAACATAACCTTTAGGTAACTAATTTTAAGATATATTATCTTAGTCTTGTGATCCTCCAGATAATCTAGGAAGCTTTTTGATAAAAGAACTCTATAATAAATACACATTATAAGGAAAGCTTTCTACTATTGTCAATCACAATCTGTGGTGATGTGATAGAAAATGGAGAGGAAATGGTTTTAAAACATGAGTTTTACAATTTCTTCACCAGTTCATTAATTTATGCAACAGTCTACACAAATTGCTCTGTTTTTAAGAATGTACATTCATTTTAAGTATTTTATTTCTCAGATCCCACAGGTATAAATCTAAATCTTAGTTCTTATGAATTCTACACACAGCCCTCACAGACAAGTTATTTTAATCTTTTCAATCTTCAATTTTGTTATTGGCTAAAAGATGAATAATTACAATAGCAAGTTCTCAACAATGAGGTAGATCTCTGTACTGTATATTACCACCAAGAAAACTCTACATTACTGCTTTTCTGGGTATCAAGACCCTCAGTCTTGGTTTGGAGAGATTCATGAATGCCTGTGAATAAAATGCAATTCAGATGTAAACACAACAGAGTCCTTAACAAAGATGAACATGACCCACTGGTGCCTTTAGAAGGTTCTAGTTTGGGAGTAAGGAGGACAAATGATTATATTAAAAACCCAAAGGTTGTTATAGAAGGTGATCATTGACTTTCAAACATACTCTGGTGACTTCTGGTAGGTAATTCCTTCTTTGTCACTTTGCAATATTGACACTTATTTAGATGTTCTTCTCAACACATGGTCTTCTCCAATGTTAAGTTCATTCACTGTCCTTCACTGTTGAGTAAAGGGGCACAGAAAGACATCTATAGAGCCATGTAGTGGAATGTGAACAAGAACCTATTAGGGGAAAAAATATACGAGCAGAAAAGTAACATTGTGCTGACTATCACTCTGTCTATTTTCAAACAGAGGTATATCTTAGTGAGGTTGACCTGGAGTGGACATATTATAAAAGGGGCTTAGCAGGATTGAACTATTTGAATGTTCTATATTTATATATGTAGGAAAAAGGTATAAAATACACCTGTAAGATTCTAAATGTCTGTAGTTGAGGAACAAGTTTTGTTTGAAAGTTGGTAATTGAGATGCATTGAAGCTGCCAGTGCTCTGCTGAGCTAACTCAAACTACTGATACAGATTGTTACTATGATTTTGAAATGGAATGGGAATGACCTCCAGTTTCCTGTGCTGTTCATGTTAAATATGTGTATTATCTGATCATGTTTCTTCTCACTAATGTAGTTCACCAACCCTTTAGGCTAGAGAAGGAAATAGGAAAGCAAATATTGTCAATAAATCATCTCCAGGATTTTAGTCTTCTCTACAACTTTGTAGAGCTACCCTTTTGATTCTCTAGAGCCTAATTATATTAAAAAAACAATGGTTTCTTTTAAATTGCATTCCTCTCAAGATAGTGTTGGGAGGGCTTAGAAGTTCTGGAAACAAGAAAAGAATGAAGATAAATATGTCACAAACTAATTTTACTACTTCTATCTCATAAGTTTCTTTAATATTATGAGATAAAATAAAGTATTTATTATAAGGTCTGTGATGTACCAAGTAAGGACTCAATTGACTGAGCTTCATTTATGGAACTGCTTGTTCTAAGTGATCTGAGACATACCTTATACAGAAACTAATATTAAATGTGATAACTCATTAAGACTCATTCCAATATACCAATTTGTTAATGGCTACTTCTTTAAAAAGTCTTTATGATGACTCATTGATTGACATGATTTACAGTGAATCTTATGAAATAAAATTGGGTTTATTTTTCAGTCTTAAAGCAGTTATTTGTTATTGAAATTATGGCATGTATGGGATACTATACAGTATAATTCATAATCCATTTAAAACAGTGCACTAGCAATAAATAAGATCGAACTAAATCAAATTATAATTTAGTAATAAGATTTTCAAATAACAATGCATAATTTTTGAGAACTACAAATGATCATTTAACATCCCTAAAAAATATCTCTTAATGTTAGGAATAATTAACTTCCTTTCTTAGAAAATAAAGGGTAGAGGGAAAAAAAAATCACACATAAGTAATCAACTCAAAGGACAAAGTTCAAATTTGTACCCATGTTACTCTAGCTTAAACTCTCCCTAGTAGACCAAATGGCCAGAATCAACTGCTTCTCAGTTCCTGCAAAACGGTAACTTGGAAAATGTTTTACAGCTGTATTTGCAGTATACTTATTTTCTAACAACTATTGTGGAATTCTTTATCCTTATTTTTCTCCTAATAGAGAAAATATACTGGAGTTAAAATGCCAGGGGACTGCTACATAATTTATCTTATTTATTTGTCAGCATCTTTGGCTATAAACAAAGTCTTTTTCATCTGAAATAAGTGCTTGACACCAGGTTAATATTAACAAACAAAACAATGCCAGAATCTTAAGGAAAATTAATGAAACTCCCTAATCATACAACCAATAATTCAGTTGCTACAAGGTATGATACAATTTGAATCAAATTTAAGCTTATTGCTATTGATTATTCAATAGCAAAATTCTTGGTTATTCTCCTATTCCTTTTAATGATATTAATCCAGATATAATAGATGGTTTAGAATTTTTACACTAAATAAATTTTACATTCAAAACTGACTTTTAGTTTTTTAACCATAATAAATAAGCCACAGCACACCAGTAAGTTTACTAATGATAAATTCTTGGCAAGGGGATTTCTCTAATAGTTTATTTTTAAAAATAGCATAAAAGTATCACTTCATATATTCAATAGAGAAAAATAAACACCTGGTCTTTGTATATCAGTATTTGGGAGAAAAAACAATCACCCTTATTTCATTCAAATTGGCATATATCACACGAGCTAGGCACACAATCTCTCCAACACAATTGGATTGGACTCATTCAGTCCAATCTTCAAAGATAGTCTTCTGACACAATTTAATAAATTAGATAGATAGATCTGGAAAGATTCATTATACCTGTTGACTCACACAATTATGGAGTTTCAGACATTCTACAGTGTACCATCAGCAACTTGGAGACTGGGGAAAGCTAGTGGTGTAGTTTGAAAGCCTGAGCATTAGAGAGCTAATGATACAGATTTCAATACAAGTCTGAAATCCAGGAGTTCTGAAGACAGGAGAAAATCAATGTTCTACCTCAAATTACCAGAAGAGAGTAAATTTAAAAACCTTCTACCTTTTTGTTCTGTTAATGCCTTCACAGATTGAACCATGCCCACCAACATTGGGGAAGACCATCTGCTTTGTTCAATTCACCAGTCAAATGCTAATGTCTCCCATAAACACCCTCACAAATACACTTAAAAGTAATTTTTAAACAGATATTCAGACTTGCAATGGCCCACTGAAGTTAGGATAGAAAATGGACAAACCCTAGTTTTCCCATTGGTAAAATAAAGATACAAACAAAGCTATGTAATGTGTAATAAAGATGAGAGCATTCATACATTTGGTACCACCAAAGTACTTGTGCAGTGCTGAACTGTTAGATTAACTTCATGAAATTTCAAAATTAGAAAAGTACATATAAACATATATCAGGAGCAGGGCACTAGGAGAATTAGTTCAGTATTCTTAATAACATTAACTCCTAGGAAGTGGATATATACTTGAATAAAAATCACAATACTTCATCATGATTACTGGTTTTATAAAGAAAGTAGTAATACCAAGCTATTCAAAGTTTACTGTACTCTTCTGAATCACTACATCCAAGTCTGAATAATCCCACATGTAGAAAATTCTGTGTAATCCATGGTAGTCATGACAATGTATGGGAACATAGCTATGTTCACAAGGCCCACG
Organism: Uropsilus gracilis; assembly: GCA_004024945.1. NCBI lineage: Eukaryota > Metazoa > Chordata > Mammalia > Eulipotyphla > Talpidae > Uropsilus > Uropsilus gracilis. The sequence continues at coordinate 5,147 of PVHY01026545.1, forward strand.
GACTCTAGGTTAGAGCCCTGTGAATAATCCATCTTCCCCATTGTTCTGACTTTTCTCCAGAATGAATGGGGTGATGGCATCCAAATACGTGATTAAGAAACTTTTTTTCTTCAATTCTCCAATTTCATTGTTTGCATTATTTACAAAAGAAAATATCTTGGAGTGATTCAAAACCAAGGAAACCAACCAAATAATGCAAGCAATAGATTTACTGAGATGCCTGTACTGAAATGAACAAGAAGCAACAAAACAGACAGGAAAATAAACAGCATATACAACTATATACCCCCAAATCACCCTACTTTCACCCATGCTTAGATGTGTGATATCTTCTGCACAACGTTCATTCACATTAATATATAATTAATGCATTAGAAATATTTGTCTCATTATTTGGTTTAAATTAAAAATTAATAGTATATAATGTTTCAAAAAAGTCTAAGATAAAATTGGCTTTATTCTCTTGCTCCACTATATGTCATAAATTGTTTTAAAATGATGTATTACATTTTCATAGAAAATATGTTAGATTTTTTTCACACAGATATTATTCCACTTATGTGATTCAGTCAAAAGATATTTCATCTTTTGTAGTAAAAAAAGACATGACAGATTGCTAAAAGAGGGTGAACTTTTGATTAATAGAAATGCACACATGGCTGCATAAAAGTGATTTGATGAGAAATCTAAATAAAATTAATGGCAAAAATATTAAAAGACATAAGAAAAGTCAAGTTTTAAAAACTTGTCTGCACTTGACATTTAGAATGTTGATAATATTATTTATATAAATTTTACAAATGTTTAACACCCGTAGAAATTGTGAGCCTCTAAAAACTAATGGTAAACTAACAAATTACATTTCTTTCTCCACTATATTTCCCCCTTTTGTAGAATTATTACTTTGTTCTCTTTTTAACTTTGAAATTTCCATAAGTTTGCCTAAATAATCTATCAGTTAATCTTGCCTGATTTAAAAAATGGCATCATATAGTGTATATTTTTCTGATACTTTTATTTTGATCGACACTGTGTTGGAAAAGCCATGCATTTGTTGTATGAATTCATTTTCAGTGTTCAATTGCATAATTATATTATAATTGCATAATTCAATTGCATAATTATATTATAATCAATTTATTAGTTTTACTCTCAATGGAGATATGTTGGTTGTTTGAAATTGCTTTATCACTCTTAAAATATTGCTATGAATATGCATGCATCCTTTGTATCATATGCAAAGTTCCTGTAGCATGTATATCTGTGAAAGATACATATCACCCTAGACAAGTTTTGAGAGAATTAAGTGAAGTAAAAAAATCTAAATTCCTCGAATTTATATATACACATGTATACACATATACATGTATATATACAGATATATAGTGTGATTTTATTGCAAAATATTCTTGAAATGAAAAAATAAAAAACTGAGAAATGTTATTCGTTCCCAGCAATTAACTGTGACAGACAAGAAACACAACTTTTGCTTCGTGAACACGAAGGATTCTGTATTACTGTGATCCTTGGTATTTTAACTATGATAATATCAGTACAGTGATTGTGATATTGAACTATCATTTTCATGATGGTTCCCATTGGGGTAAATTACTTGAGGATATATGAGATCTCTATTTTATTTCTTACAAATATCTATCGATCTAACATGAATATAATAAGTAGAAATTCATTCTATTTCTATTTTATAAACATTAAATTTGTGCTATATATGAGGAATTTTAGTTATTGTGTTTTTGAGTACCATTTCAAACTTGTTTTCTTTTTATTTGCCTTGAAAGACACCAATGGCAAGTTATTTTGCTAGATCATAGATACCTGGACCTTGGTTCATTAACTCTTTGTTCCAACTTCTCTCTGTCATTTAGATTGGGTTTTTATTCTCTTATTCTATCTTCTAATTCACTAACACTTGAATACCCCTATTATTTTGCTGTTTACCCCATTTAATATTTTTTTATTTCATTTACTGTATTTTTGATTCTGAATTTTCTCTTGAACACTGTCTTGTATTGTTTGATGTGTAATTTCTCTTTAAAGTATATTTTTCATTATGTTTATTCAAAAAATCTTTGTCAAATTATTCTAACACCTTTGCCACTTCAACACTGACATCTTTTGACTCTGTTTTCTCATTCAGCTTGATATCATCCTGGTTTTCACGACTAGAAAAGAATTTTTAAGTTTACACCTGGGCATTTTTGGATATTTTATAATGATTCTCTACATTTTACTTAAACCTTTTATTTTTAACTGATTTTTTCTGACATTTCTCCAGCAAGAGAAGACAGGGTAATATGGCTCATTACTATAAGGTCAAGATTTCCTACTAAATCGCTATTAAAATGCAAGGAAGGAGTTTCTCCTTGCTACTGCTTGGAGGATATGGGACTTCTGATTTTTCACTAGGTTATCCAGACAGCTTTCTGTCTGGATAAGCTGGAGAACCTTGTGATCCATTTTTACTGCCCACATGACCACAGAAAAGGGAAGCCTCAGTCCAACTCAGTATGGATAAAACTCATGGATACCTACTGTTTCTTCTCTAGCATCATCTTAGCATAAGAGTACCTCATTATACCTCATTATAGCCTCATTATAGCCTGGAGAAAGTCGATACTCCCTTCTCTCTTTTATGCCATGTGGTTGAGAGCGTTTTTTTCCCATGTTGTCTAGCTAGAACAGGCTAATGTTTAAATATTTTCTTGTTACACTGCCCTGTCCTTGTCCTTCAACTAATGAGAGCATCCTTTTGTTGTGGCTATGAATTGCATTTCCTAGTTGCCAATTGTTTAATTTCCTAGAGTGACATGAAATAAGAAAATCTAGGGATTTTCTTTATTATCCTTATCACTCAAAGAGTGATAAGGGATTAATAACACTGATCTACAAGGAACTCACACAACTAAACAAAAACAAAGCAAGATGCCCAATCAAAAAGTGGGGAGAAGAACTAAAAAGACATTTCTCCAAAGAGGAAATACAAATGGCCAACAGACACATGAAAAATTGCTCAATATCACTAGCAATCAGAGAAATGCAAATCAAAACCACAATGAGAGACCACCTTACACCAGTAAGAATGGCCCACATCAAAAAAACAGGCAACAACAAGTGCTGGCGTGGATGTGGAGATAAAGGAACACTCTTACACTGCTGGTGGGAATGTAAACTCGTCCAGCCACTATGGAAAGCAGTATGGAGAACCCTCCAACTAATGAAAATGGAATTACCATTTGACCCAGCAGTCGCACTTCTGGGAATCTACCCAAAGGAGACCTCAATGTGGGTGTAAAAGGACACCTGTGCTCGGATGTTTATTGCAGCACTATTTATAATTGCAAGGACATGGAAACAACCCAAATGCCCCAGAACAGATGACTGGATGAAAAAAATGTGGTACATATACACAATGGAGTATTACTCACCAATTAAAAATGACAAATTTGATGAATTTTTGGAAAACTGGATGTACCTAGAAGAAATCATTCTAGCAGAAACGAGTCAGATAGAAAGGGACAGAAACCAAATGGTTTCACTAATATATGGTTAACCAAATGAAACTGCACAAGGGGAGAATGGGGACCAGCTGGAGTGGGTGGGAAGGGGAGGTGGTGGGTGACCCCCAGGGACTGAAATGATGTGAAATATATATAAATAAAAAATGATTAAAAAAAAAAGAAAAAGAAAATCTAGGGAACTCACCATCTGTGTCATTCTTTGGGTCCTGAAGTCCATGGATTGTAGGTCTTCTTCTGTTTGATTATATGAAATGACAATAATTCAGTTATGTTTAGTGGTAGGAAAAGATAAATCTTTTTTATTATATAAATAATTTATTTATATGTATTTCACATCATTGTAATCCCCAGGGATCACCCACCACCTTCCCTCCCTGGCTGCTCCAGCTGTGTCTTCCATCTCCTTGGAAATTTTAGGTTGGGCTTAATTTTAAGTAAATGCAAAAATTCTTTTCTTTCAGACTGAGATTTCCAGTCCTTCTGTAAGATATTATTGTTGATTCCAAGGTCACAATGAATGTGTCTTCTATTTGTTATTCCAAAAGCTTTAGAGTCTCATGTTTAAGATTTTGATCCACTTGGGATTCAGTTTTACATATAAGATGTATTGTATATAGTTTATTACAATTTCCTCCCAGTTGGATGGTGAATTATCTTAGGACTATTTATTTCAAAACTACCCTTTTTCTGTGTGAGTATGAAATGCCAATTTTCAGTGTATCACATATTTTTGGATTTCTATTTGGTTTTAAATCTGTTCTACTGATTTTTCTGGTTTTTTAAAATTAAAAATCTGGGAGTTTTTTTTAATTAAGTGCACACTTACATTTCATGAGAATTGCATCTCATGATCATGCTCTTCATCTTTTGATATTTGTGCATCAATATTTTGCATCCTCATTTATTTGTCTTGTTTACTGTATTCCAATTAATTCTATATATTATAACTGACATACTTGTGAGCTTTTTCCTAGAAATCATTTGATTATAATGTCATTGTATTTATTATTGGAAATTTAATTTACAACATTCTATGTTTCAGATGTACAGTTTCTCACTTCAATATATGCATCATAATACCACACTCACTACCAAATATCTACCACACACCATCAAGTAATCAGAACTCTCTAAGTATCCTTTTCCCTCTATTTTTTTATCTGGCAACTACCATTTTTGGGTCAAATTCTAGGCATTTGGGGGGGTTATTTTGTTGTTTGTTTTATATTCCACAAATGAATGAAATCATCTAGTATTTGTCATTTCTTCTGATTTATTACATGTAGCATAAGTCACTCAAGTTTCATTCATGTTGTCATAAATCAGAATATCTCACCTTTTTAATAGCTGAGTGTGTGTGTATGTGTGTATGTATACTTCTTTATTCAATCACCCATCATTATTCTCCAGTTATTATCATATTTTATCAACTCTGAGTACTGGAATGATCATAGTGATGCATATATCTTTCCAAATAACTGTTTCCATATTCTTCAGTTGCATACTCAAAATGGTATTACTGGATCTTATGGTTGCTCTATTTTTACTGTTTGTGAGGAAACCCCATAGCTTTTTTTTCCCATAATGACTGCACCAATTACCATGTTACTAATAGTGAAATAGAGTTCCTTCTTTCCTACATCCTCAGCAAGTCTTTTTTTTTTTTTCTAGTATTTTAGGTACTGGCCTTTCTCAAGATTGTTGTATGGTATTTGCACTTCCCTAATGATAAGAAAGGTAAAATATTTTTTCATGTGTTTGTTTGCCATCTATATATTTTTAATGAAATGCCTATTTAAAGCCTTTCTTCATATTTAAATCTGGTTGCATATTTATGTATTGAGTTGTTTGAGTTGCTTCTGTATTTTTGAATAGCAATCATTTAAAGGTCATATATACGGTTTGCAAAGATCATATTCCATTAATTAGACTATCATTTTATTTTAATTCTTGTTTCTTTCACTATGCAAAATCTCATTAGTCTGATGTAGTCCCATTTTGTTTAATAGTTTCTTTCATCTCTTGCTGTTGGAGACAAATCCACAAAGACACCACTAATGCCAAAGGGTCAATGTTTAAGAAATTATAACCTATGTTTTCTTCTATGTAGTTTACCCTTTCAGGTCTTATATTCAATATTTAATTGATTTTTACTTAATTTCAGTAGGATACTGTGAGGTAGCAATCTAGTTTCATCCTTTTGCAAATGGTTGTCCACTTTCCCTAACACCATCTGTTGAAAAATTTTCCTTTCTCCATTGCATGTTCTTAGATCCTCTGTCATTGGCTGACTGCTCATATATGTATGGATTTATATCTAGATTCTTTTTTTGTACTCCATTATCTATGCACTTATTTTTGTTTCAATACCTTGCAATTTTGATTACTGTAGTTTTATAACATGATTTAAAGTTTCTGTTCTTGTTGTTTTAATCAGAGCTCTTTTTCATTATTCTATTTTGTTTTTATTTGCTATGCAAGGTCTTCTCTAGTTACATGCAAGTTTAGATTTTTTACTTTATTTTGGGGAAGAATGACTCCTAAGAAGGGTTGCACTGGATCTGTATATTGCTCTAGATAAAATTTGACAATATTGATTCTTCTGATATGAGCATAAATATCTTTCCATTTTTGTCATAATTTTGATTGCATTTTATAACCACACGATTTACCAATATGCAATTAATGTGCATATAAATCTTAACTAGATAGCATGCTAAACTCACTTATAAATTACTATATATATAACTTTATATACTACATACATAATTGCTTTGGTTTTTAATAAAAGTAACCATATATTTGCATTTTAATATATGTACATTTCTAAATTCATCCCACCAATGACTTTTCATATTTGTGTTTATGTGTGAAGAGCATTATTTTGATTCTTTATATCTCACTACATGCCTTCCTCACTCTCATTTATTTTCTCTCTCTCATATATATGTATGCACTCAGGAAATGGTCTAGCAGTGTGATAGAGAATAAAGAATAGAGGATATTTGTATCTTGTTATTAAATTAAAAACTTTTAGTATTTCACCACTGAGTTTCTTCTAAGTTATTCGTAGCTACACTTTGTCATAAGTTTCCTTCTATTCTTAGTTTGAATGCTTTAATGAGCATTCTCATCAAAAACTTAACACTGAAAAGACTTTGTTTTTTCCTTTTAATTGTATTATTAAATTGAATTGCATTAATAACTTTCCCAAAGTTAAGCCAGTTTTCATTACCAGAAGAAACCAACCTTGATAAGGAAGCATTTTTAGTCACTTACCATTGTAGCACTCAGTTTGTCAATATATCGTATAGGATGCTTTAAACAAGACTGACATTTTCCTTTCTGGTTGTAAGGGACTTTATAATTTCTCTTTTGAGGCTTAACAGTGTCTTTTAAAATTTAATCACTATGCTAATGAGTATGTTAAACATTCTTTTGCATTGCTACATTTTGTACCTTCCTCTATTAAAAGCGTAACAGACAATTTTGATTTCCCTTTTTTACTGTTTTGGTTTTAATATCAGGATTAAATCCCCATAGACAAGTAATTAGGGAGTTTTCTCTCTCTTTTTTTTTAATCCTATGAGCAAAATGAGTGAATTTGGAATTAGATTTTCCCTATTTGTTGGTAAACTATAATTATTTCTTGTTGAAAAACAGTCTAGGCTTTCTGTTTTTCCTAAGTAATTTATTTCATTCAGCATTATCCCTACTAGCTCTATTCATGTTGCTGCAAATAACAAATTGGTCCAGCCCCTGTGGAAATCAATATGGAAGTGTCTCCAAAAATTAAAGATGGATCTGCCATATCACACAGTAGTTCCAGTCATAGGCATCTACCTCCACAATTAACAATACACTAATGCAAAAGGAAATTTGTGTTCTTACACTCACTATATCACTATCGCAATAGCCACTACAGAACTAAAAATCCCAAAACACATGAGTTGATCAAGAAGATATATATACATATACACAGAGAATATTACTAAAAAATCTGTTATTATTTCTAATGTACTATGTAGTATTTATTTAAACTTACCAACATGCCAACATGTTAACCATTTTCTTTAAAAGTGTGCATGTTTTGCCTTCATTCTTCAGCGACACAATTGTTCTTCTTTGATCTTTTCCTATCTCAGAACTTTGATGATATTGTTTAATCGACTCTGCCATCAGTATAAGAAAGTTAGGATCATATAATTATTTTATCTTATAAGTATTTGTTTTTTTCCTGACTATTTATAAAATTATATCTTTGCCATTGGCAATTTCTATCTCATTATGAACAAATTATTTAATGTGCTTATCTTTTCATTTTCTAACTTGGAATTTGTTGGGTTTGTTGAATCTGAATATTGATAGATTTTTATCAATGCTACAAGTTTTTTGTCATTTGTCCTCTAATGTTGCCTTAACTTATCTGCATTATAATTTCTAGAATTCTGTACAAATATATGTGGATATCATTATACTATTATTCTGGCTAATTTAACTTTTCCTAGTTTCTATCTCTTTATCTTCCTTATTTGGATAATTTTTCCCATAGGCAGATATATTCAAATTCAATTAACTTTCTTTTTGTTTATGTTTTATTCCTGATTAATCTACAATTGATCCTAAATTAAATGATATGCTTCACATGTAGTTCCTATTGAAATATAATTGAATATATTGGTATTCTTGCCTTTTTATATTTATTATTTTAATTCTATTAAACATATTCATTATATATTATGCATCTGTCTTAGTCCAAGTCTAACATTTTTGTAGGATTGTTCTGAAGGAGCTCTAATAACAATGCCATGGCTCATTTCTTCACTTAAAATGATTTTTTTATATGATTTGATATTGAATTTTATTTGTGGGATTTTTTTCTTTGACAGTAAGTTTAAACTGTTAACTTGTTTCTGTTTGGTAACTAAAAAATACCGATGCAGGAGCTTTTTACAATTTTTATTTAAGTTTCAGTCATGGAACTCTAATGTAGAAGGAAGGGTAAGTAGAAGCAAGTAGTTAGGGATTTTAAGAATATTTTTCTTTTTTTCAGTGAGACTCAATGTCAGCTAAGGCAGACATTTCATTAGATATTATCTGCATCGTGTGTTCTCCATTTTTATGGGTAGAGTTAAAGGCACAGTGTCATCTTACCTGTTGCTAATAAAATTTACAAGGATCTAGCTGCACATACAAGTAATTCATATCTGCATCGGTGTGTATGGTTTATTCATTTTCATTGTTGCTTATACAAAAATTCAAAATTTTAAATTTATTTATCTTACAATGGTTTTTATGGATGTCTGTTCTAGCTCATTTTGAACCTAAAAGAAATCATTGATCTTATTTCAGAACCAAATCCACAATTAAAGACATGATTAGAGAAAAGTTGACCTTCTATGTTTTGTTGCTAAAATAACATGATATAATCTGTTTCTTCATGTAATGGGAGGGTTCAAAATGCTAAGTGTAAAAGAAGACAATCTTTATTGCAATGCAACAAGGAATTATTAATGGCAAAAAAGGAAATTGAGGAAGAATGATTTGAAGTAACTGCAACTCTAAATATTTCAAGTCATGTTTTGGGAAGCTGTATTTTTTTTTTTTTTAGTGTAATTCAATTTTGAAATAATATAGAAATGAGTTGATGCAATTATTTTCAGTGACAATTTTGAGTTGTATACTATTTTAAAAGTGAACAAAATTGTATTGTAGTACTAGATTAGATAAGCATATGAATTAGCAAATCAAATAGAAGTACACTCAATATGTTACTATAGAAACATAAAAAATAGAAGATGCCCCTTCACAGAGGAGCCTTCTCTCAAATGTATTTGGAAGATGAATCGTGCACCACAAGTAAACACCTGAAGTAGAAATAGCAACTGCTTGCATTTTGATTATACTGATTTCACTGTGACAAGCAGCAATGGCTTTCATTAAAATTTTTCAGTAAAAACTATAAGAGTTACAAACAGTTCATGGCTTTAACTGTCCTTCACTACACATTTCTTCACCTTTTTCTTCTTCTTATTTTATATTTTGAATCATATTCATTTAGTACTCAGCCAGAAGAAACAGCAGGGCTCTCTTGAACCTGCCACCAATGATTTATTAAGCTCATTTTCTATTCATTTGTTTATAGATCAGATGCAGAAAGAAAGGCTCAACAATATTGAACATATTTAATAAAAAGCATACACACCAAGTATTTAAACTTTAATTGTGCTAGGTTAGACATTTTGGAAGAAAGACAATAATTACACATAGGCAATTGCTTTGATGTACCCTCTCAAATCAATACAGCTACTTAGCACAAGGTAGGCATTTATGTATGTTTAGCATTGGCACTCTTTCCAGAGTATGACATTTCAGGTAAATGTGCTTTATTGCAGACATGGGAAAACAGATAAATGAACTTCTTATTGACAGCCTCTTTCTCACTTGCTAGCCTTTATAAATGGGATGTCATTAATCTCCCATTCGCTACAACAGCAGTCTGCAAATTGGTTGACTATGCACCCCATTAAGTAAAAGTTTGTGTTTTGACTGCTCCAATTTATTTATTTAAAATAGTAGAATGAAATGTGCTTTTGCAGTTTATTAAGAACATAAAATTTTCCAAAATAGAAATTTTATGTGAATATAATTAAAACTTGCAAGAGAAAATTATAAAATTTCCTTTCCATGCTTTAAAGATCATTTTGATCATGCCTGAAGTAAAGATGCATCAGTTTGGATGCAATATTTCTAAATATTGATCAATTAATAAAATAAAATATGTATTTTCATGAGACCAGCCTATTATGAAACAGAATACATATCTGAGTATAGCAAACCATGAAATTATTTTCTGATAATCTCCCATGGAATGAGAGGGCTTTCCACAAGCAACCTAAATATCCAATGAACATTATGAATTTTAAAAAGGTCTCCTAATAATTCCAGGTTTATTGCCTAAGTCATAAAAGTAAATGTCTCAACAATAATTGTTTTCCAGAGTGAAACGATTAAGCCTGGGTTCAGCATTATTCAGGATATATAGTCTGCCTCACCTTGTATTGACCAATATTTTTAAGAAAATAAATTAAAAATTGGATTATCCACTTAAAAAATTGAGTAGAGGGTAATTTATCAACAGGACTCACTTGTTCATTTGTTTAAACAAATGTGTGGGAAATGAGAAATGTCATTTCTGTGGTTTCACTGTTGGTTTCAGTGATCACAATATGTTCAAATATGCAAAAATATTAGATGGGAGCAGGAGAGGGGTCAGCTCCATCTATTTCCATTTAGCAACAACAATGAAAAGTGATGCTATAGAGTTGAACTATGTGGTAGCACACCTGCTTAAAAATATGTTTAGAAATCCAAGCTAACAAAATTTAGATCACCAAAAACAAGGGGCTTTTAAGAAATAGCTATGTTTGTACTCAACCTCCCATAACTTTGCATTCGTTATAAGTGGTAAATGATGTAAGTGGGTATCATTTAGAATATTCTCTCATTTAAAACCCAGTGTCCTGTGTCAGGGTTTCACATTAATAGGGCTGCTTTTTCATGATAAAAGAGATCAATGATTCTGTACAGGTTATATGTCTTCTTAGGTAGGCCAGTATCTATTTGGTGAGTGTCTGATAGACGATAACAAGGTCTAGACCATTGCTATAAACACAAAATATACAGCTTAGCTAAGCAAAGTAAGCAAAATAGCAAAAGACAAATATTGACATAAAACTGCATTTTGATACCTATAATGCAAAAGTAACCAGGAAAAGAGGAAACATTTTAATTTATGACAATGTATCATTGTGCACAAAAAATTCCGTTAACTCAATCTTTGGATTGCCTTTCATGTAAGAAAATATCTACCTAGTCAAGTGAGAAAAATAAATGTGAGAGTTCTTAGAAACTTCTGGAGACAATATGACAATCAAAAGTGTGATGAATTTAGGTTGCAAAAAGCAAGATGTGATTATGATATTTTGTTGTTTTTTAATATTTTTAAATAAGGACCTAAAATCCCAGAATCTTAGATTTTAAAAGCCAGTGGAAGCACCACAGATGAGGAAACTAAGGGTGGAGAAGTGAAATATCTTACTCATAGTTATAAAGTGACAGGTTGTAGAAATAGCATCCCCTCCTCCAAAAAAAAAACAAACCCTGTCATCTTATGCCTTGGTCTAAAATATTCTTTCCATCACTCTACCCATTGTTCTTTCCATTACTGTACATTTCTTAGATTATCAAATGATATTATTTGTAACTTGAAAGTGTATTTTATGTTATTTAACAATGAAAAGCCACTTGAAATACATCTTGAAAACAAAAGTTGGTTTTCACAAAAATTCTCTATAAATTAATGAAGATAATTTCTCTCTCAACTTATTTCAGAGAGCAGTTTCCAAATGTTTGGATCTACATTAGGAATAATTTTGTATGCATTCATATTTGTGTATATACATGCATATTATTACATACATGTACA
>PVHY01026546.1:0-10722 GCA_004024945.1 Uropsilus gracilis
CCACATCTGCCCCCTACTACTCCCCCCTCCCCCATCAGCTTATACTATGAAGCTGCTCCTCTTTCTGTAAATCCTCTGTATAATGTAATATTCTAAGTAATCTTCAATTTTTGCCTTTTCAAAAACTTATTTGGCCTATCCAGAGTCAGTCAACACAGGAAAGAAAGAAAGCTGACTGGGATCTGTTCTCTACCAGACAAAAATCAGTCTCCACCTTTTCAGCTGGAATTAGCATAACAGTCCACAGGGGGTTACTCACTGAGGGAAATACCTAGGGTCCTCTTTTCAGCAGTGCTTAATCACATCCAGCTACTTGCCCCAGTTATTAGAGGTTAACCAATTAATGCCCAGTCAACTCCATTAATCTAGTCCTCTCCTTTTCCCCGGACTCACAGGGGCCCATGTCCTCTATATGATGCAGCCCTGAAACTTCCCACCAAGAAATGAAGTGACCAGGTCTGTCTCTTCTAGGTGAACGAGCCCCTCTTTCAAGGTCCATCTAGAAGGCTCCACCATAAGTTTTAGCCGTAACTCTCCAGAAAAAGGAATTGGTTCTGGAGCCAGACACATATGCATTTCATATTTGGCAGCTGGAGGCATTTGGGTAAGTTCTGACCTCTATTTTCCATGTCTTTTTAATGGGAATATCGCTAAAACCTTGGCTAATAGGAACAAATCTCACTTCCTTTCTTTTAGAGAAAGATATCTTCTTTCAAAGAGGATAAAGGTGTTAATGAGGTGACACTTCTGGTGCACACACTATACTCTGTGAGGTGTGATTGACAAACCCTAGAAGAAGTGGAAAGTACAAGAATATTTTCATGTCATCAGGCCATACTCCTAGTTGGCTCAGCTGTTAGCAGGGGTCTTTGCCCATCAGCTGATAGAACATGAAAGGCCCCTGTGTTCTTTTTGCCTGTCCCCACTATCCTGACAGCTCTGCTCCCTTCCCCTCAGCCCCTGTGATGTCTCCATGCCAACCCTCCATTTATCCAAGCACAAGTCTCCCTATGTCAGTAGAACCTTCTGTGACCATTTCAATGCACCAAAGGCAATCCTTCCCTCTTGTTTTCTCCAGCCTTTACTGCCTCTCACCATTTATTTCCTATCATTTCCCATGTAGTGCCGGTCTTTTCATCATCATGAGAAATTTCCCTGATGCAAGGGTGGCCTCCAATTCCTCCTTTGGCAAACTGTCAGTCTAAGTCCATTCAGGCTCCTATTAACAAAAATACCATAGACCTGGGGCCTCAAGCAACAGACACTAAGTTTTCATTGTCTGGAGCCTGCAAATTCCCCCCAAGGTCAGGGTGATGGTGGATATGGTTTCCAGCAAAGGCTTACTTCCTGGTTTGTAAATGGCCATTTTCTCGTTATATCACCACCTGGTATAGAGTTGAGAGACAGGAAACACTCTTCCTTTTCTTCTTATAAGATCACTGTCATAAGGGCAACATCCTCATGATCTAATCACCTCCCAAGAGCTCACCTCCTAATACCATCCCATTGGGGGTTAGGATTTCAACATATGAATTTGAGAGGATCACATTCAATCCATAATGCAATTCCAGAGGTTTTAGAAAAGTAAAGTCTCTCAGAGCAAATTAAAGATGCTAAATCTTTAAATATTTCCATGTTTTAATCAATTGAAAATGCTTAATGAAAAATGGGGGTGGAAGAATGAAGTAGATTAACCAATTAGGTCAGGATGTGGGGAATAGAACAAATAGTACCTGTGTGCTCAGCTGTGCATTATTAATGTGTTCTCTGCCACATCACCCTTGTCTGCTCACAATCAGGTAGTTCCTAGTCGAGTGGCTTGGAACAGGGTGGCTCAACATAAGACCGTTTCTGAGCCAACACTTACTTCCTGTATCAGATAAGCGCAGTGTCAAGGGTGCCTGGGCCCAAATAGTCATGAGTTTTATCTGCGTATCTAGGGAAAGTTCTTGTGGGGGCCAGATTTAGGGACGACAGAGATGTGACCCTCCAGGTGGCAGGATCTAGACCTTATGACTTGTTCTTTTCCATCCTTTTCTGTAACATTCTTGTTTCACCATTTTAAAAAATGATGGCAAATTTATATAACATCAACTAAACTTTATATAGCATAAACTATACACTTTCCGTTTCAGCCATTTTTAAGTAAACCTTTCAGTGTCATTAAACTCCTGTTGTGCAACCATCATCGTTGCCCATTTTCAGAACATTTTCATCATCCTGAACTCTCCGCCCATTAAATAATAATGGCCTTGTCCTTCTGCTCTATGAAATTGCCTATTCTAGATCATTCATTCATTCTAGTGGAATCATGCAATACTTGTCCTGTGTCCTTATTTTACCCAGCATAATGTTTAAAGGTTCAGCCGTGTTGTAGTATGTATCATAATTTCATTCCTTTTGGACTGAATAATATTTCATCATACGTATATCATATTTTGTTTATCCATCCGTTGACGAATGTTTGGGTTATTTCTACCTTTTGGCTGTTGTGACTAGTGCTGCTGTGAACATGATGTACAAGTATCTGTTAAATATCTGTTAAATCTCTGCTTTCTGTTTTCTTGGTTATATACTTACAAGTGGAATTGCTAGAGCATATAATAATTCTGTTTAATTTTTTGAAGAAAATCCTGTTTTTTCCTGTTAAATTATGCTCAATACTCATATACTCTATTTTCCTATAGTTAGCATATTTCATTAGTTGTGTCTTAGTTTATTTGGGCTGCCAGAACAAAATATCATAGCCTGAGTGGCTTACACAACAAACATGGTATCTCACAGTTTTGGAGGCAGGGAAATCCACGATCAAGGGCCCTGAAAAATTTGAGGTCACGTGAGAGCCCAGTTTCTGGCTCACAGATATCATCTTCTTGCTGTAATCTCACTTGGTTGAAAGAGGGGAGGATGTTCTCTGGAGTTTCTGTCATAAGGGCACTAATTCCATTCATGGGGGTTCTATCCTCAAGACCTAATCACCTCTCAAAGGCCCTTACCTCCTAATTCCATCACAGTGGGGGGCAGGTTTCATCATGGAAAATTTAAAGGGACACAAACATTCATTCTATAGCAAACTACTTGCGTTATCATTAGTTGTCTTCATTTTCTGCAGCAGAATTAAGTCATCATAGACATAGCCACCATTGTACACCACAGCCTCAGTCCACATTGTCTGCCTCAAAACATCATAGGACCTGTTCTTGAACAGAATCCTTGAAATCCTCAGTCCAGAATTACGCATAGAAAACTTAGAACATGGATCTATTGGTGTATTAATTACTATGACTATGCTCATAGATGCCAAGAGCCCTACCATCTACCCACCCTGGACCCTATCATGCTTCCTACTCCACTTGGATTTACCCATTCCTCCCACTGTGGGATTCACCTGCTCTTCCGCACCATTCCTGCTCTGTTGCTGGCTTTTCTGGCCACCATTTTCTGCTTCTTTCTAGTGGTTTTTATGTTTGCTCTCGTGGTCCCAGGGCAAGAGCTTACTCTTTAGAGACCCACCTGGACCCTCAGCCTCTGCCTTGTCCACCCGGCTACTGTCCTTGGGCTCTCTGCACTCAATCTAGCACTTTGGGGTACTTTCTGTTCTTGCCCCTAACAGGCAGATTTAATTCTGTGCTTTTCGGGAACTTCTGACCAAACTAGCTGCTTCCGCAGAACTGAGCCTCACAAAGGCAGTCACACTGAAATGTGCTTATGTGTGTAGATGACTGTTCAGAGCAGAACCCAAGCTAAAGAGTATACTTCCTGGCCTGAGGCATAAACACCGCATCCATTTTTCCCCCTTGTCAGAAGGGATATTTTTCATGCTTGTAATGAAGTGTGGTCAGAATACATTCTCTTCTGGAATATTAGGTCAGGCAGAGAATTTTCCTTCTGTTTTATACACGTGAATGAAAATGGAATAAACAAAGTATGCTGTTAAATAGTTTACACATATGTCAGCAATTCTAGAGCAGACTTTTTTTCTGGGGTATTTGTTGTTGGTTTAAGGGAAAAGATGGGATTATACTGTGCGCCTGTGTGCCTTTAGCAATATCTTCACAGCCTTTGCTTGGGAAAAACACAGAAATCGTTTCTAAAAATGATCAGGCTTTCCATTTGGAATTTATCAAGTTTGAAAAATACCAAGCTACAGAATACTAAAAATATAGATTTTTTTTTTTGGTCTTATTTATGAAGGCTCTGTCCCATTCTTTCTTTAAAATTGACTGAAGAATCATGAGAAATGTTGATGAAGGGCTTCACTGGTGAGGGGAAATTCCCCATGACCTTGCACTGCAGAGTATTAAGTAGGTATGGTTGTATTATGTATGTGTAAGCACACACACACATACATTTTTTCTATACATACGTGTGTAGTTTTTTTTCCTGCTCAGAATAGAAATTTTTCCATTCCCCTCTCTATCTGGGTTCATGTTTGTGAAATGCCATGTTCCCTCCGGACCCCTTGCAAGTCAAAGGGGCTTTCTTCCTCCTCCTTTGCGTGAGTGTTGACTCATGTTCACTCGTGACAGGATGTACTCAAATTAAATGTTCACAGATTCAGAAACCGATTTTCTTCCCTTTGCAGTCTGGGCTTTCTCTCCACACATCTTCATTTGATTAGTTATTACTTTAGAAGGTCAGCAGTAATCTCTGGGTGATGATTGACAGGTGGAAATGGAGAGGATTGGGGAGCAGTCAGGAACCAGGTAGCTTGCATTTCACTGTCATGATTACAGAGAAGGAAAGTAGTTCCTCAGATTGAGAGAAGAAGCTTGTGGAGGTCAGGGAGGGTGGATGTTGGTCTGTTTGACTCCCTCTTGCTCCTCCTTCAAGTCCTGTTTGGAGGGGGAGACCAAGGAAATTGTTGCCAGAATAATTAAAAAGGAAAGGTAGTTGACAAAGGCATATGCCATATGCTGAGCTTTGTAGTTCAAGAACACCAGTAATTTAGGTGACATGTGGATATCTGCAGCTTCTCAGCAGCTTCTCTGCCCACCTCCTGGATGGGATTTGCTTCTGAAGACAACTTAAAGTGGAACACCCTGCACACAGCCTAGAAAACAATGAGTACACACGATGCCTTAGTCTGCTCAGGCTGCCACGCAAAGCACCATAGCCTGAGTGACTTAAACAACAGAAATGTAGTGTCGGACAGATCTGGAGGCTAGAGGTCAAAGGTCAGGGTGTATCTTCACGAAAAGTTTCTCCTGAGGTCACTGTCTCTCTCATTAGCTGGCTGATGGTCACCTTCTTTCTGCTCCTCACATGTCTTTCCTCCCTGTGTTTTTGTCCTAATTTCCCTTTATGATAAGCATACTACTCATCCAGTTAGGATCTGCTCAGCAACCTCATGTTAACTGAACTACCTCTTGAAGTAACTGTCTTTTAATCCATCACATTCTGAGGCACTAGGGGTTAGGACTTTGATGTGTGAATCTTGGTGATATCACATAATTTATGCTATTTCCCCAGAGAACCTTGAACTCCTCCACATTGTTCTTCCTTACATTCTCTCCCCAGGAGGTAGATCTTTGTGGTGAAATCTTAGGTACTAGAGTTAGCCAAGGCTGGATTTGGACCCCAGCATAACCTTTTGTAGCTGTGTGACCTTAGCTTGGTTATTTAATATCTCTAAGCTCTGGTTTCTTTACCTCTAAAATGGGAACAAATCACAAAGCAGTGATTTAAGTCAAAGATTCAGTGAGATGACATCAGAGAGTCACATGATACTTGGCTCCATACTGGGGTCCCCTGTCTTGCCTCTTGACTCATTCATTTCTAAAGTCCCCAAGGACATACTTATCCAGAGATCAGACAGATGATTTACTTCTGACAAGGTGAGCAGTGCCTCTTGGCCAGTTGCTTATGCCTACCTCCCAGCACCACGGAAGCTCCACCACAGGAGCCTCCCAGTCTCTGGGGGCCTCATCTCCTCATGATTCCCACACACACACAGCTACTTTGTGTTGCCCCTCTAGGACCTTTCCTACAGCAGCCCTTCACCACTGACCTTGGGAGAAGGGAGCACAGGGAGGCCTGGTCTCCCGAGGGTGCTTGCCCTCCAGATGAGCAGGGGGAGGAGCTGAGTGGAGTTACGCCTGGAGGAGCTGCCAGAGACTGAAATAGGAGTGCTTCAGCCCTGGATGGGGGCCAAAGCAAAAGCCACTTGCTCTGGTTGTCAGATTCCAATGATTAGCAGTTTCCCAGGCTGGGGAAGGTGACCTCTTCACTAGTCAGGGGAGTCAGAAGCCATTACTAATAGCCCTTGAGGAAAGTGCCAGATTTGATGTGAGAACTTGGCTCTCCTGGCTGTGAAAGCAACCTGTCCCTGAAGCCAGGGTGGGATTTCTCAACAAGGAGAGTTGCAGAGCTGCTAGAGGCAGGCCCTTCCAGGTTCTAACCCTAAGTCCCACCCACAACTCAATTGTTCCATTAAGATCATGGCTCTAGGGGCAATACCCTCCAGCAGAAGCTAGATCATCAACAAGAGATCAGCCATGAACTGGGCTTCGCTTGGGGAAGGCAGGTCAGTGTGTGTGTGTGTGTGGGGGGGGGGCTGCATTCTTCCCTTCCCCCTTCCATGTTGTCTTTTCCTGCCATTCTCCACAACATACAAAAGCAGGGCAAGGTGACAGTGGAGCAAGTGTGTTTTGCTTGGTAGGGACAACTGTGTTAGAAATTTTTGGACACTCTATGCTCAATCCCTCCCCCCCTTTCTTCCCAACACCACAAAAAATTGACAAAGGTTAAATGAACTTTCATCAATGCAAGCCCAAGTGTCTAACTAAAGCTTTGCTAAAGAGAGGGAAGGAAACACTGGCTAGGAAGAGAGCTTCCTGCTCTTCCTGGTACTTGGGTTGACAACATGTTTCTTGGCCCTGCAGTAGCTCAGCTAAGCTTATTTGTGTGTTCCTTTCCTACCCACCTGGAAGCCCTGAGGTTTGTTGGTAGCCTTAAACTAGGTGTTCCCTGGGGCCCAGGCCTGCTTTTTTCCCAGGGCTTCCTGATTTCCCCTCCAAATCTCCCCTGAGTCTTGTTTGGGTCTGGTGGGCAGGTCTTTCCTCCACTTCCTAATGGAAGGCTGCTCAATCTGGCTCTGTGTCCCCAGAGTGAACCCTACCCTTGCAAATCAGCAGCAACTAGAGGTGTGTTGTTGCTTGACATGCTGTCTATTGACCACCGAAATTTGCTTTTCCTCCTCTCCCCTCCATTTCCACACAGTGGCCAACTAAATCAAACCAGGTAATCCCCACAGACCACCAGCCTGACATGATAAAGTCAAGCATGCCCACTGGCAGAGCCCCCAAGCCTGAAACCCTAAGACAGTGTCAACGGGGGGGGGTCCATGTGGCCAAGGGCTTAAGGCCAACTGTGGCCTCCCCCCACCATCTGTGACTTCTGCTGTCTTTCTTTGACCATGACTGACAACTTATTTGCCTGCTTCACTGTCTCCAAGTCTTTGGACTTTTATTACCTCTCACCTGGGATATTACACCAGCCTCCTAACTTATCCCCCAGACTCTTCTTGCTTCAGTGAAACCTACACACTGTTGCTAGGTTAATCTTCCCCAACACAGCTCTGATCCTATTTCCTGATGATGGATGGTTTATGACTATTGCCAACTGTATTCAAGGAGCCTACAGAGGCACCTCTACCTCTTCTCCCCACATCTCTAAGTCTTCACTGGGACCACCTTTTGCTCTGTGTCTTCTCTGGACAAGCTTCTTATTTTCTTTCTCGAGAATTTTGGCTCACACTGTTCACTGTTTCAAATGCCCACTTCTTGTATCTCTTGAGAGAGTTTATAAGGATCTGACTAGCTTGGGGAAGGCACATATGAATCTGTCCTCTCTGTGACTCCCAGCCCCCTCCTGCGCTAGGGCCTTATGCAACCCATTCTGGCTCTGTCTGCGAATTGCCCCACACCCCAAGGATGCAAAACCAGAGCAATAACCCATCTCAAGCGAAACCAAATTTCACTTTTGAGTCAGTTGGAAATTTGGACAACACTACTTCTTTTCTAGATTTTATCTGTCTATTTCACTTTCAGTTCAAGGACACTCACTGGTCTTAGCCGCTTTCCTGGCCCAGCACGTCATAAATTTATTACCTACACATGTAGGCTACACTGGTTCTCTGTGTCCATAACATAACCAAATTCTGTTTTCTTGATTGTTCAACCAAAACAAATCCTCTTTTCTTTCCTACTACTGTAGTACTGTTCTTACAACATCCCTTTGCCTTCTTTTATTCATTGATTTAACAAATATCCAGGTGCAGTTATTGTATCATATACCATTATTTGCACTGTTATGGTAGTATATAAAATGGAAAAATTAAGGCAAATATCTCTAACTACTTACATCTGTGGTAGAGACAGACATGAAAAACACACACAAAATATATATATAGTGGGTTTGATGTTCATAGAACATGAAGAAAAACAAAACATGGATAGGGAACATGGGAGGATAAGTTTTAAATAGAAAGATCTTGTAACTTGACCTAAGCTGGTTTGGATGTACTCAATTCTAGTTTGCTTGCTTTATTTTTGGTACATAATAGTAGCCACTAAAAGTTTGTGTTAGCTGAAAGTTACTCCCCCACAGTGTCACTATGAAAACACATCTCAAACTACAATCTGTTAATGACTTACATGAACCAAGTTACAGCAAGTGGGCCCAAAATTGTTTACACAGCCTGTTTAGCATTCCCCTCGATTTTTCTAGTTCCAAGGTTCTGTGCCTTCTGGTTGGAATCATGTACCATCTAGCCTTCCAAATCCACACTTGGACATGGGACGGAGTCAGTATCGAATGTTTCCTGATGGACACTGGTTATCACCCTTGCTGAATTTTTATATCATGCTTTTGAAAGAGTGGGAAATATCCCTTAATCCCTGAATGATTATAGTCAATACTTTTGAGTCAACGCACAAAAATAATTTTAATTTTACCTAAGAGAACCAATTTTCACTTTCACTATGCTATTTTTAATGTGCTGCTAGTTTCATCTATAAAGACAGGTTATTTATTTACTTACTTACTTATTTGTTTGTTTGTTTGTTTGTTTGTTTGTTTGTGACTAGGTCTCGCTATTTTTGCCCGTGGAACCTCAGGCTCCCGTTGTCCGGGGTACCACAGACTCAAGCAATCCCCAGCCTCAGCTTCCCAGGTAGCTGGGATTACAGGCGCATGCCACCACACCCAGCTATTTTTTGGGACTAGGTCTTGCTGTGTTATCCCAAGCAGGAATCAAACCTCAATCCCTAGCCCCAGCCGCTTCATAGGCTGAAGCTTACAGGCACAAGTCACCATGCCCGGCTCTAAGACAGGTTATTTAAACTTAGTGTGCTGATTGGCAATGTTTGTTGTTGCTTGAGATGGAAATAGGAACTCTTGGAGCAGCAACCTCAAATGGTGACATTTTCTAATTGGGGCACAATCATTCACCATCTCTAGAACTAAAACTTAAATCAGCCGGTCCATATGTAATACCCTACTGACTATAAAATAGCTCAAAGTCAATACAAATATTATAACCAGTGTTGAGGAAAACTTCACTGGGAAAATGACTATCAAACTACTTCACAGTGGTGGAAGAATTAGTCACACATCTTGTGGGAAGTGTTCTGGGCTGAAGGAACAGTAAATGCAAAGACCTTGAGGCAGGGGTAATCCTGGACTGTTTGAGGAGCAGCAAGGAGATAAGTATGACTGAAACTGAATTACAGAAGAAGGAAGGTAGAGAGCAAGTAAGCAACGGTATATAGTACCTGGAAGATTTGTGCCAGATTATAGGGAGTTTATGGGTCATTATTAGTGATTTGAGAGCAACTGCAGAGTATTAAACATCCTGAATGGATTTTTCTCAGGACCAAGCAAGACGCTATATTGAGACAAGATTGTTGGAGACAAAAGCTAAAGTGAGGAGGCCAGTTGGGAACCTCTGGAAATAGTTCAGGTGAGACTACCCAGTATAGAAAGAAGTGGTCATCTCCCACGTGGACACCGATGGTAGAGCCACAGGATATGGTAGTGGATGGGAGGTGGGGTGTAGGAGAAAGAAAGGACTCAATGTTAACTCACAATGATTGGGTTCAATAAATAAAAGACTGAGTTACAACTCATTAAGATGAGGAATCTGCAGAAGAAAAGGGTGTTGGGATGGGGGAGATCAAGATATCAGTTTTAAAACTTTGTGAGAGGGAGTGCCAATGTGGACTGTAGAATTGCATATAGCCTTGAGTTCAAGAGAGAAGAATAGGCAGGAGTTACATATTTGGGAGTAACCAACATAGACATGGTGCTTAAAATCTAACTGACTGAGGTAGCCTAGAGTAAGCACATAGAAAATAGTGAACAGATAGAAAAAAAGATGTGGTCCCATGACTAAACTCTCAGATTCTTTAATGTTAAGTCAGGGAGAGGAAGAGAAACTAACAAAGAAAGCTGAGGAGGAAGCACAAACAAGATGGAAGATACACTAAGAGGTTGTGTATATGCTGTGAGGACCAGGTGGAGAAAGTGATAAGGAAGAGGAGCCATCAGTTGTGGAAGATGGGGATAGATATATGACCACTGGGTTTAAGAACAAAAGTCACCGATGCTCCTGACAGGAAGTGATGCAGGCAAGCTGTTGGCTGGGTGGAGGGAAGAATGAATGGAGGATGGGGCATGGCTAAAGCAGAGACTGAGGGTATAAGCCACTCCTTTAATTGG
>PVHY01026547.1:0-17165 GCA_004024945.1 Uropsilus gracilis
GGACTAGGTCTCGCTGTGTTACCCCAAGCGGGACTCGAACCGTGATCCCTAGCCCTGGCCACTTCATAGGCTGAAGCTTACAGGCACGAGCCACCGTGCCCGGCGAGTCTGAGGGTTTGGGACTACCCCGAGCAACATACCCGAGACTTAGTCTCAAAAAAAAAAAAAAAAAAAAAAAAGTTAGTAGCCTGTTAAACTGGCTGCTGCTGCAACTCCATTTTAGTGCTAATAGCCACCTGGAGTCAGTGCACCCCCCACCATCTAAAGGATGCAGTGCCCAAGATGGCTGCTCTGACTTCGGATACCAGCTGCAAGTTCAGAGGGGTTGCCAGACCACAGGCACTCCAGAACGACTGGGCACAAACCTGGTGAGTTCCCATGACTCCTTTCAGGTTCTATGGTTTGCTAGAACAACTCCCGGAACTCAGGAACGTTACTCATTACAGGAGACATAAACCAGCAGGATCAGCCAAATGAAGAGACGTAGGCCAGAGGTTCTCATTGTGGAATCACTTCCCACATAAAGATGTGCTCACCAATTAGGAAGTTACTGAGCCTTATGTCCAGAATTTTATTGGGACTTCATTGCAGAGGGATGGGTGATTAAGTCAATGGCTACAGGTTGAACTCGATCTCCAGGTTGCCTTCCTATCCCAGCTCTTACAGGCTCAAAGCCTCAACCCTGTCCTCACACGACTAGGCCAGCCCAGTCTTGAAACGATTTGGGGCCACCTTGTTGGCAGCAGCTAGTAGGCCCCACCATGACTATATCACCCCTTATAGATGGGAATTCTAGGAATTGACAGGCTTTCTCTCCGGAAGCAGGGACAAAAGCTAGTCAAATTATTTATTATACAACACTCACTATGATCAGTTTCCTTCAAACCAGCTTCTCAAGCTAGCCCTCCAACTTTTTCTTTTCTTTTCTTTTTTGAGGCTAGGTCTCGCTACTTTTGCCCATGGAACCACAGGCTTGCATTGCCCGGGGTACCACAGACTCAAGCAATCCCCAGCCTTAGCTTCCCAGGCTGGGATTACAGGCACACGCTACCACACCCAGCTATTTTTTTGGGACTAGGTCTCACTAAGTGCCCCCAGCAGGACTTGAACCACGATCCCTGGCCCCGGCCATGGCTTCCTAGGCTGCCACCTACAGGCATGCACCACCATGCCTGGCCTCAACTTTTTATTTTCAAACCACTTAGATTTATCAATTTTTTTTAGCATTTACATTTCTTTTCTCTCTCGTGATCCTTTAGCCTTAATCCTTCAGCATGTGTCTCCTACAAACAAGGCCATCCCCTCAGATAACAAAAATACTGTTACTGTATTGAGAAATTTAACATTGATATGATGCTGTGTCATCCATGGCCGAATCTGCAGTTTTCCTTTTTCTTTTTTCCAGACTAGTCTTGCTATTTTTGCCCGTGGAACTGCCTGTGGTACCAGGGACTGAAAGCAATCCCCAGCCTCAGTTTCCCAGAGCTAGGATTACAGGCGCGTGCCACCATGCCCAGCTGTTTTTTGGGACTAGGTCTCACTCTGTTGTCCCAGACAGGATTCAAACTGTGATCCCCAGACCCCACCGCGATTCCATAAACTGTCACTTACAAGCACACGCCACCATGCCCGGCCTCCTATTTCTTTTCTTATCTTTTCTGACATTGACATCTAGGTGGTCCAGGCCAATCATTTTGCAGAACTTGGCGTCCATTTCCTCAAGAATAGATCCAGAGCAAACATCTTTCTATTACGGATGTATTTTTGTAAATCAGCTATTTCAATATCCGTAGCGTCCTCAGCCCTTAACATCAGGCAACACGGTGGTCATGTGCCTAGTCATAGTAATTAAGCTTTGGGGATGTTTGTCCCATCAAGCTAGCTTTTTTTTTGAGACTAGGTCTCACTACTTTTACCCATGGAACCGCAGGCTCACGTTGCCCAGGGTACCACAGACTCAAGCAATCCCCAGCCTCAGCTTCCCAGGTAGCTGGGATTACAAGCACGCAGCACCACGCCCCAGCTATATATTTTTTGGAACTAGGTCTCACTACGTGGCCCCGGTGGGACTCGAACCGCGATCCCTGGCCACGACCGTGGCTTCCTAGGCTGCCGCTTACAGGCATGCGCCACCATGCCCGGCCAAGCAGCTTTTGATAAACTCAAAAGCCTAAGAGGTATCGGCACTGATTCTCCCGGCAGCCAGAGCAACTGCCTTCATCTCTCATCCTATTTGTGAACACCAGGAATGAGGTCTTGATGGCAGGAAAGGGGTAGAGGACGGCCAGACTCTGCAGCATGGTGTCTCTTATTTATTCCCAGCTCTCCCCAGGTCACTGGAGACATTTTCTGTCAGCGCTGCGGTCAGAGCCTGGAAGGGAGACTGTCTTCGGCCACCTAACTATCCGTGAGTCCCTGCATACGTGCGGCCTTGTGTGTGCCCAGTATGAGCAAACATGGGTTTTTATGCCTGCCATCAGTGTCCACGAGCACGTTCCAGTCTGCGCAAGGCTTTAGGTTCCTTTGAAAGCATTTTCCACTTTGGAGGCTTTGGGACTTAAATTTATCTGCGGGAGAGGGTCCCTGTGCACAACTGATCTCCGCACTCAAGAGCTTCCCCCTTTCCGGTCCGGTTTGGTAGAGCCAATCCACCCCTCCGTTTCCTCCGACGGTGGCTGCACCCAAGCCGCCCGGAAGTGTTTGCCTCTCAGCGGCGCTCAGTCTGGACCCTTGGCAACTATGGACCAAAACTGCAGCCCTACCCCGGCGGGCCAGACTCCCACGCCCGCGGGGTCGGCCCCTGCCTCCGTGACCCTGGCGCAGCTTCTGCAGCTGGTCCAGCAGGGCCGGGAGCTCCCAGGCCTGAAGCAGAGCCACATCGCGGCGACCCTTGACGAACCCACGGCGTCCCAGCTCCCCCGGAAGCCCAAGCCCTGGGAGGCCGCGGGCACGCCGGAGGCTCCGGCGCCACGGCCCTAGACGCGAGCTCCGGGACAGCGGAGGTGTGGACTCGGCGGAGCGGCGGCCGCGCCTTCCAAAACAGCCTGTACTGAACTGCGCTCCTGAGCTCCAGAGCCTTGGCGGCCCACAGCTTGGAGGACCTCGTGATCCCGCTGAACTCGGGACCCTGGCTACTGGCCACCGTGCTGTTCATCTCCTGTGCACTCGGCCCACCTGGACTAAAGCCGCCACGTTATCATCGGTTATTTACCATCGGTATTTCTGACCATTTTCTTCGGTGAAAAAAAATAAAGTCGCGTATTTATAATCAAGCAAGTTTCCGACTTTATCTGCGATGCATGAATGTTTTCCTTTAAAAAAAAAATCCGCCTAAGACGCACACATGAAGGCCGGGCACCGTGGCTCGTGCCTGTAAGCTTCAGCCTATGAAGCGGCCGGGGCTAGGGATCGCGGTTCGAGTCCTGCCTGGAACCCGTAGCAAGACCTAGTTCAAAAAAATAGCTGGGCGTGGTGGTGCGCACCTGTAATCCCAGCTACCTGGGAAGCTGAGGCTGAGGATTGCTTGAGTCTGTGGTACCCCGGGTAACAAGAGCCTGCGGCTTTCATGGGCAAAAATAGCGAGTCCTAGTCTCAGGGGAAAAAAAAAAAAAAAAAAGACACACGAGTGTGACCCGCAGGGTACAATCCCATAGCAACGCAGGACAGTGTATCTCCTGGGTACATATTGTGGTGACTGTAAGTGAATTTGGACCCTAGTAGTAATTTAAGACAATCGTTCTCCATATGGTCCCCAACACACTCACATGCCTCCTCAAACTTGTTTCCCCACACCTCGAAGAGACTAGGATTTATGAGCCCTCACACGCATACAATGACGTACAGATTACGTCCTAGTCTAGCTTTTCCCATAAATAAGGAGCCTCACTATTTAGTGGGGGGATATTATGGTACATTAGAGATGCATACCTTTTACTTCATTTGTTTACATAGAATTCTAAGTTAAAAACTATTTTGCTTATTAATCCTTTTAACAGCCATGAGAGTGTAAACTTTCCCATACTTAGAGAGCTGGGAAACAAGCCCAGGGCTTCCACATTCAGAAGTGCTCTTTTCCCATAACTTTCAGATACATCATTTTAAAGAAATCTAATTTCACAATGCTTTACAGTATTAGAGTAATATCTATCCTGACAAGTTAACTCTTGAGCCAACCAACCTAATTGCCTCATAACCTGGCACATTTTAAGGCATTGTTATACTTCTCAGTCTCACAGCTATGTTTGAGGGTGCTGTGAGCCAGAACTGCAGCAAAACCGATCATAGGGTAGGGGACACAGGTTAACCTGGGTTTGGCACACTCCCACCACTGGCGGCTCAGATGGCAAACTACATAGAGGAACAGAGGCAGGCCCATGTAGGGGTGGATAAGAGGACCAGACTACTTTTTTTAGGGCTAGTCTCCAGAAGCCCTACTACCAGTCCCCCACATCAGTACCAGCACGATGGGGGGCAGCACTTCTGAAGTCTAGAACGTGCAAGGAAAGGGTCTGATGAAGCTGCAAACCTGGGGCCCAAATGACCAAAAAGTGTTTTTTCCATCCATACCAAACCAAGAAAGCAGTTCAATCTTCCCTGATTGGGGTTTTAGGCAGAGGACAGATGAGTGAACCCAAAAATCCACCCCTCATCCCAGCTGGGGTAAATGGCCATCCTTCACAGCTACAGATGACACCAGCTCAGCAGCCCACCATTGTGTTCTGAATAGGAAACACAACTGGCATGAAGGAAACAAGTTTTTGTCTTTCACGGGACAAGGAACCAGAGGAAATGAGCAAGGTAAGGACCTGAGCAAATTATCCTGATAGTCCAGGATGGGTGTCCTTATGCAAGGTAGGAAGATCTAAGAACAGCCTAACTTCCAAGCAAAGAACTGAGTTAATGCATGTTTTCCTAGAGAAAAGAATCAGCAAGCCAGTTGCAGACTGGGCTAAAGAAGTCACCAGCACACTCAGAACTAGTGACGTTTGAGAGTCTTTCAAAGCTATCACTGAAAGTTAGAACACAGACGCACAGCAGAAGCAAACGAGTACCATTTTTGTTGTCTTCTAATTATATTTAAGTTATTTCCAAAACAAAACCCTAGGAACCCCCAGGATCAGGTATGCCCCTGGGCGTGGTCCATGGCCTTCTTGTGCACACGCCCAGGTTTTCATTCACCAACATTAAACCCCAGATGCAGGCTGCGAAGAAGCAGGACTCCCTCCATGGCATGAGTCCTTGGCTCGGTTCAGGGGAGGTGGCAGAGGCCAATGTGGAAGACACATAGGAACTTTTCTTGGAACTGGGTTTTAATGAGAAGTGCCTGCACGAACACCAACATCTTCTCTGACCTTTCCCCTCCAGTTTCTGAAGACTAAGCAGGAAATAATCTTCTCTGAAGATATGGACAGTAATTCCATCAACACTAAACACAATGCTTCCAATGCATTGTGTTGTCAGATATTCTGAGGGAAAAAAAACACAACTTCACCACAACATATTTATAGCAACCTGGCTTTAACAATTTAAAAAAGACTAGTAACAATTTAAAAAAAGTTTTCAAATAATTGATTTCTTCAACAAAACCAATGGTTTGGATTCTCAGATCTTTTTATTACACATTTTCTAGTCTGTAACTTTATCTCTGAACATCATTTATTGAATGTAACATTCCCAACAATGACTTTTTCATCGGAAATAGAAATTTGCGTTACCGATGAAAACCCCAAATTGAGAACAGCTTTAACGCCTGGGATGATACACAAAATGCCAGGTCCTAATAAGTCATTCACTGTTTCAAGTTTGGCTCTACCCATTAAATACTAGCCTCCTCCTCCTCCCTCGCCCCCGCCCTCCCAATGCCATAGTTACTGTTACTACTGATAAATACAAAAATTTTTTTTTTTTTTTTTGAGACTAGGTCTTGCTATTTTTGCCTGTGGAACCACAGGCTCTCGTTGCCCGGGGTACCACAGACTCAAGCAATCCCCAGCCTCAGCTTCCCAGGTAGCTGGGATTACAGGTGCGCGCTGCCACGCCCAGCTATTTTTTTTTTTTGGAACTAGGTCTCGCTATGGGCCCCAGGCGGGACTCGAACCGCAATCTCTAGCCCCGGCCGCTTCATAGGCTGAAGCTTACAGGCACGAGCCACCGTGCCCGGCCTATAAAAATAATTTTTAAGTAACAAAGCACGGCCCATTAAAAGTCAGCCCAAGGGTATTTTTCAGCTCTGCCTCACCTGGACTTAGTTGAGCTGCCGGATAAGTTGATTGATGCTTTCACCTCGATAGCCAGGTGAACCCATCTCCTTGACGAAGCCGACTCTGTTCTTGAAAGCATGACGGGCCACGGAGAGCTGGAAAGGGCGCAGGAAACCGGAGATCATCTGGAAATGCTTCCCCGGGAAGGCAATTTCATGAATGAGGTCTTCCAAACAAATGACACCAAATTTCCCTAAGAAACATGAGAACACAGATTCCTTTATTCAACAGGTACCTAATGTGTACTGAGGCTCTACACACCGGAGCTAGGCACGCTGGCAGGCCTTAAAACCCCAAGAAGAATATGATCTGGATCCTATATCAAAGGCCACTAACTATCCTTGTGTTCATCCCCAACTGACCCACATTAATCTATTTTTGATAGAGCACTCACCCAGGTGCTCCTCAATCAGCGTGTTGTCTGTCAGAGGGATAGTCTTATTTTTGACCTTGGCTTGTCCACGTTTCAAGATGAGTTCCCGGACAGACTTTAGATTTGGGAATCTAGGTGAGAGAGAATAAAGCATAACTTTAGCAAGTCCTGGAACCCTGCATTACAATGTCCACTCAACCCTACCATTCGTTCCCCTCACAGCAAGTCCCTGCAATACCACTACAGCTGGGATGCTGGGGAATACACAGGTGAAGGAGATACAAAACCAGAATCTGTAATGAGAAATAAAATTTATGGATATAAAATCTTTACTAGGTTAAAGAAAATAAATCTGATATAAGCCCCGCCCGCCAGCGGGTGATGGCGGACGCCCGCGGCCCAGGCAGAAGCTCGGGCGCCCCGGACCCCCTAGCCAGCGAGGGGCGAGGAGCGTCTGGCTGCACCTGGGTGAGCTCCCCAGTGGGAGGTCAAGCCGGCCTGGGAGGCACTGGGAAGCCCCCAGCCCCCGGAAGCCGGGGCGCATGGAGGGTCCAGCAGGCAAGCGGGGGGTGGTGGTGGTGGAGCAGGGTGGGGTCCCGTTCATGTCTCTTTTACTCCAGCTAAACCTCAGAACAACCAGAATAGATGCAACAGCAACCCCAACATAGAACGGGTGAGGGACCAGGCAAAAGTCCAGCCCATAGACCGCAGATGGACAAGCAAGTGAACCAGTAAAAGAGACAAGACCCCCAAAGCCCGGCACCAGACCCATAAGGAAAAGCAGCAAAGCAAAGGCGAGGGGATTGGATTGGAGAGGAAGGCCTGCAGCAAGAAAACATGGACAGATCACAAAAGGACATAACCTGGCCATCAAACATAATCTCAAGACTGAAAATCTAACATCAAGGGGCACCGGGACCCAACAACGCAGTCCCTCACCCAGAGAAAAGACACTACCATGGGAAAGAGACTAATGGACTCAGCACAGCTAATAACAAAGAGTGGGGTGTGAGAGAATGGAGGGAGCACCGGAGGGAGGAGGGAGGGGGGAAAAATATATAACAGAGTGGTTGTAACCCAAAGAACAAAATAAAACTACAATAAAAAATTAAAAAAAAAAATCTATTTCCCAGGCAAAAATAAAACATGCCTCTCCCAAGCCCAAAACACTAACTTCTAACAGTTATTAACAAAATGGCCATATATAAACTGTTAACAAGCAAAATGCGAGAGATACTGTTTTCAAGTCTTTTTTTAGAAATTAACTGGACACTGCGTTTTAGACATTCAAAAAAATGGCTTGACAGACAGCAACATAAAGACCAATGGTAAGACAATTTACTATGTGAACTTATATAAAGGCTGTATGTGCTGAAGATGTAGATACAGCACAAATGTAAAGGATGAGGGAAACTTACATATGAAATAAGTTTTCTAATTACTCATGTTGCTGGGTGGTACACATTGTCGTTTTTATCCTAGAATGTTTTGTGTTATGTAGAATAAAGCCAATGTGTAATTACAGGAAAAAAACCTTAAAGCAAAAAAAAACAAAACCCAACATATATTGACTACACTGTTTAGGATTTGACCTTCAGTGATCCCTATACTTACATCTGAAATTAAACTCAAGCTCTTTGTTGGCTTTTCTTTTCTTTTCTTTTTTTTTTTTTTGAGACTAGGTCTCGCTATTTTTGCCCATGGAACCGCAGGCTTAATGTTGCCTGGGGTACCACGGACTCAAGCAATCACCAGCCTCAGCTTCCCAGGTACCTGGGATTACAGACGCGTGCCACCACACCCAGCTATTTTTTTTGGAACTAGGTCTTGCTACGTGCCCCCAGTGGGACCTGAACCTCGATCCCTGGCCCGAGCTGTGGCTTCCTAGGCTGCCACCTACATGCATGCATCACCATGCCAGGCCCCTGTTGGCTTTTAAGGTATGTAGGAAGTCTTCTTTCACAAGCACCGTCCCTAGTTCTGCTTCAAGTGTCCAAGGAGTAAATTCTCTCTACCTTTCTCATTCAGTCTTAGCCTACAGGGGAACAAGCCCTGTTCTGGCAATGCTCACACCTATACCAGCAGCACCAACATTTTTTGCTCTACCTACCCTCCCCTCCATCATCTTTTCCAATATTTGTAAGGCTGGCAGTTGATTTTTGTCACCTGTGACTATGGCAAAATGTTCACAAATCTCGGAAGATAGTATTCCGATACATTCTAATGCTTTTAAGATGCTCAAATATAGGTTAATGTCTAATGTCTACTCACACGAAAAACGTTACTTACCCCCAGGTCACGTAAGGTTCCACGGTACGAAGCATTTTAATGGTCTGAGGAGTCACTTCAACAAAGACACCACTAAAAATCTTTTTCAGGCGAAGTCTTGCAATGGTCTTTTTCACCAGTAAACTCACACCCTTAATTCTGAAATGAATGGTAGAGCAAGTTAAACTCTATTGAGTTTGTCAGTTCAGCAGACAACTGAAATGTGCTGCTACTGGGTATCCAGAGCAGGACACAGACCATACCTGTCAGAGCTCAGGTGACTGGGCAGCAGCCATGTAAACAGATTATTCTCACAACATAAGCAAGGCCTGATGTGAACAAAGTGCTGAGAACAGAGATGGGCCCTGCACATCTGAGAATGGGGCTGTGCATGGCAAGCTAAGGAACTTGACTTGTTTTTCTTTCTTTCTTTTTTTAGAGACTATGTCTTGCTATGTTACCTGGGGTTATCTAGAACCTGCGTACTCAAAATGATCCCTAGCCTCAGTCTCCCAGGTAGCTGGGATTACAGGCACACTACCACCCTCAGTTATTTTTTTTGAGACTAGGTCTCAATATGTTGTCCCGGGGCAGGTCTCGAACCCGCAGACTCAAGTGATTCCTAGTCTAGGTCTCCCTTCCTAGGCTGGGATTAAAGGTGTGCACCACTGCGCCCAGCCCCTGGACTTGCTTTTGTTTTTGAGACTAGGTCTCGCTATTTTTGCCCATGGAACCACAGGTTCTCGTTGCCTGGGGTACCACAGACTCAAGCAATCCCCAGCCTCAGCTCCCCAGGTAGCTGGGATTACAGGCGCACGCCACCACGCCCAGCTATTTTTTTGGAACTAGGTCTTGCCATGGGCCCCAGGCGGGACTCGAACCGCGATCCCTAGCCCCGGCCGCTTCATAGGCTGAAGCTAACAGGCACGAGCCACCATGCCCAGCCCTGGACTTGCTTCTGTAGGTAGCAAAAGTAACAGAAGATTTCAAGAAAAGAAGATAAGACCAGATTTCTTCCTGACAATCACTGTGAACACACAGGATAGATCTGACTGTGACACCAGAGGCAGTGAAACCCAGTTTGAGAGTTAATGTGGTATGGCAGGAAAGAGATTATGGGCAGAGATAGGAGGGGTCATAAATAAATAAACCCCACAGGTTTTTGGCTTGAGTGACTAGGCAGGGAAGACAGGAAGAGACAGAGCTGTATATGCAAGAGGAATGGGTAATGATAGTAGCACTAATGTGGAAAAAGCTTTGTGTACTCTCTCCAGCACTGAATACATTTCACCCCCTTGAGTTTAGCTCAGTTCCTAGAGAAACCTTGATTCCCCTACTTTAAGACTTCTTACATCTCCATCTAGAAATTAGAAATCCCTCTTACAAATACAGGTCAAATACTTTCATGTTTGCAGGTTTCAGCTACAAGCTTTTGCTTAGCAACCTTGCTCCAGCATCCGACCCTTTATCGCCAGAGTAAGCAGGGAGTGTAGCTCTCTGTGTTTATGAGTTAGTTTTTCAACCCAGAAGAGACAAAGTCTACACTGTGCTCACTCCTGAATTCCTAGCAGAACTTGCCTCAGAGCCTTAGGGGCTGCTATCCCTTCAACTCCCTAGAAAGGGGTCTAAGGCTGAACAATTAACCCCAGTCCCAAGGAACTTGGTGAGTTCCCCACCTTTCGATGCGTACAACAAAAGCCAAGGAATGTTTATCTGGTATGTCCAAACCATGAGGTTTCACATCTAGTCGTCTGAGGCGCACATGGTCACGTCGTTGCCTCCAGGAATCATGCAAGAACCATTCTAGTCGTTTAAACCTGAAGTCTTTCCCTTTCTTCTGCTATAGAGAAGACATACCATCATCACCATTTTGTGCCCTGATTAATTTTTATTTCCATAACATTATTAATCCATCAGTCACTACTGATAGAGATCCCTCCACCCCTGCCCCATGTTCTGCAAAGGAAAGCAAACAAACACCTTCCATTCTTACGTAAGGAAAAATAAGATACCCAAAGTGCCCATAACTGGTGGAGTTGAAAATATGTGGAGTTACAGGGGAAAGTTCCTGATAAAAAAACCAAAAACAAATATATATGCTATTATCAGTGTTTACCAAAAAGTGTTTAGGGAACCTAACATTGTGTTAGGTATGATAAACTATCAAGCAAGCAAAGTTGTTTTCCAAGTACACAGCATGAACACAGAAAAAAAAAATCTCCAATTCACGTTTTCCTTTTTTTTTGAGACTAGGTCTCGCTATGTTGCCCAGGGTAGTCTCGAACCCACGGACTCAAGCGATTCCTAGGCTCAGCCTCCCAAAGCTAATTCACCATGCCCGGCTCATTCAGAGTTTCCTTAATAAACTCTAGACCGAGAGCATCTGCTAAATATTAAAAGCACCTAATACAGGGCCGGGCACGGTGGCTCGTGCTTGTAAGCTTCAGCCTTTAAAGCGGCCGGGGCTAGGGATCGCGGTTCGAGTTCCGCCTGGGGCCTGTAGTGAGACCTAGTCCCAAAAAATAGCTGGGCGTGGTGGCGCGCGCCTGTCATCCCAGCTACCTGGGAAGCTGACGCTGGGGATAGCTTGAGTCTGTGGTACCCTGGGCAACGAGAGCCTGCGGTTCCATGGGCAAAAATATCAAGACCTAGTCTCAAAAAAAAAAAAAAAAAAAAGCACCTAATACAGCTAAACACACAACTCGTAGGCATAACTGAATGACAGTGGAAAGGGTTGTCCACACAAAATCTAGTTCGACATATGCTGGACAAAACTCGTCAAGTACAAACTTTTTCTTCCTCCTCGTTCCCCATCATTACCTCCTTCTTTGCCAAAAGTGCCTGCTTTGCCTGGGTAGCTTTGAGTGCCTGATAAGCTTTCCTCTTTTTCAGTAGATTTTCTGGAACCAAAGGGATCTTTTTTCTTTGCCTGATACAGGAAAATTGACACGAGAGAGAACGTTTAGGCAACAAATCTTCAGTGGAGTTCAAAACCATTTTCTGGGTCTCAGGAAACACTACACTCCTCAAATTCCTAACGACACTAGCTGAGAAGTCTACCACTGAACCACCCATGAACCCTAACGACACTAGCTGAAACCTGACGTTTCTGACTTCGTTTCTCAACCTGGAGCCCTAATACTCAGTTGTCCCTAATATCTTTTTTTTTTTTTTTTTTTTTTTTTTTTTTTTTTTTTTTTTTTTTTTTTTTTTTTTTTAAGTCATGAATCCCTTGGCCACTGCTTCTCGTACACGTCAATGACACTTTCACTACCCATCTTTCATGACAGTTGCAGCGATGAGATTCTAGTAAAATACCGTGAGTCTGGGGCGGGTGCAGACTCATCTACAGGGAGAAGGTGAACCCAGCTCTGGTACTCTCCAGCCCCCAGTCTGGAAAATCAATCCTCGCTCCTGGAGTTAACCCAAACTTGACCGCCTCACCTTTCATCCTCCAACTCCACTTTCCGGCTCCTTACCCCCAGCCTCTATAACCTGGAGCCTTTTCTATTCTCTCTCTTCAGTCCTTAAGCATCGTTATTTTCAGCTACCGAAGAACAAATACCATGGATGACAATGGATGTTTAAAGTCCCCACTCCAGATTCAAAGTCCCAAATACTCACTCCGGCTCCGCCATCTTTCCAACGCCGCGGTTATTGCGCCGGCGCAACGTTACCACGCGGGGCGAAAGGAACCGCTCTATGTTTTCTCGACCATAGAGACGGCGATTCACAGCCGGGCAACCGGGATCGCTTGCGCAGCGGTGAACGGCTGAGGTCTTGCTAAAATGTTGCACAAAGCTTCCTCTGCACCTCTCTCAAGCTTTCTAGAGACCATGTCACCTTCCAAATGCAGCCGTTTCTTTTAAACTATATTCTCATACCGCGGGAGGTTTGGTTATAAACAATAACTTGCTTCCCACATTCCCACAATGCATCGCGACTTCCGGTTGGACGTTGGCGCAGCCCTTCCGGCTTCCGCTCTCTACAGTGTTGGCTGGGTGGCCTTGGTGGTTTGGAGAGGTCCGGGGTTTATGAATTGGGCTCTCACGTGTGGGTATACTTGGTTGTGGACAGCCTCTGATGGTCAAGAATGAAGCTTCGATTCCGTCTGCCCGGCTCCGTCAGTGGCCCCTTGAACTGTTGGAGTCTAAAAATGTTATGAAGTTATCACCGAAGTCAAGAAGACAGCCATAAAGATAAAGGGAACTATAATTTCAGGAAGCTAAAACCTGGGACCATGTAACTGCCCCCATATCAAGTAACCATCTGTCTCTGCAGGGTCTAAACTATGGTAAAGCATCTGCGTGGAAACTTGCCCTAAACCGCCTAAAAAGGTTACCCTGTTCTGCCTGTAATGTTTATAAACCCTGTCCTTTTGCAAGCAGGGGGCCCTTCCCTCCAATAAAGTGTCACTGTGGCATAGAGGCCGGACCTCAGCTCGAGCTGATAAAGGCTTTTTGCTTTTGTATCTCCCGTGGTCTTGTGTCTTGTGTGAACCTAAGAGGATTTGAACCGTAACAGAACAAGTTATTTAGTCCTTGTACCTCGGTTTCTTTTACCCATAAATGTTTTTTGTTTTTTGTTTTCTTTTTTTTTTGAGACTAGGTCTTGATATTTTTGCCCGTGGAACCGCAGGCTCTCGTTGCCCGGGGTACCACAGACTCAAGCAATCCCCAGCCTCAGCTTCCCAGCTAGCTGGGATTACAGGTGCATGCCACCACACCCAGCTATTTTTTTGGAACTAAGTCTCCCTACGGGCCCCAGGCGGAACTCGAACCGCGATCCCTAGCCCCGGCTGCTTTCATAGGGTGAAGCTTACAGGCACGAGCCTCTGTGCCCGGCCAAGTTTTCTTTACCCATAAAATGGGTGTTAATGGACTTAACCCAATTGTGTTCCGAGGATGATGAAATACTCCGGATAAAGCGTTTAGCACAGTCTGACAGTCAAGAGTTAACACTGTTATTATTTGTGGTGGGGTGAAAACTAGGAATTCCTTTTGCTATCTAAGAATCTACCCTCATTGCTTTCACCTCCTGGGATATGCTTCCTTCTCTGCTGGTCTTCATAAAACAATGAAAGAACAACCAAAGTCCAGAGCATCTCGTTTCAGACATTAAAAGGAATAGGAGTCACCTGAAGAATTTTTCTTTCCACTCAGATTTTTTTTCAAGAATGGGGTGGGATGAGGTCAATATTCTCCATTTTTCCTGCATGCATGCGTTCGTTCGTTCGTTCGTTCATTCTCTCACTATTTTTTCCCGGACTTGAACCATGATTCCCAGACCCCACTGCAACTCCATAAGCTGTCACTTACAGGTACGCGCCACCGTGGCTGGCCTAATATTCTACATTTTTAATAGAAGTGGTGCTTCTGGTTAGTGGGTATATTTGGAATAGCAAAACAATAGTCATTCTCTGAATTATTTTAGCACATTTCATCTGCTAGGGTAGCTGTCATGTCAGCTTTACTCAAGACTC
The DNA here is from genome assembly GCA_004024945.1 of Uropsilus gracilis. Taxonomy (NCBI): domain Eukaryota; kingdom Metazoa; phylum Chordata; class Mammalia; order Eulipotyphla; family Talpidae; genus Uropsilus; species Uropsilus gracilis. Next base: position 14,384 of record PVHY01026547.1, read on the forward strand.
AATCATAAGGGACTAGTGTAACTTAGTTTCCAGCAGTATTAACATTTTGGACTAAATTCCTTGTTATTGGGAATTGTCCTGTGTATTGTCGGGCATCCTCAGTTTCCACCCAGGGGCATACCAGTAGTAACCCCATCCCAGTTAGGAGAAATAGGTATCTCCAGGCATTATCAAATGTCTAGCACGGTATGTCTAGATAGGTAGGTAGATGATGTTATAGGTCAGTGTCATTATTACATTACTAACTAGACTGGGTTCTCTGGAGGCAGGGAACTAGTTTCATACTAAACTATCTTCTACAGCTCGTAGGAGAACAGGGGCTTGTTAACTACCTAAATCTTGAGGCAGCATATTTGGCATAAGTTACCTTAGTCCCACCGAAAAGGCAGGAAAGAAACACACGGTTTCTTTCCTGATGAATAAAAGTCAAAGAATAACAATCTTCAGATTTAGACTGTGATATGAGACTCACTCTCAGCACCTCTTCATGTGTCTGACTTTGTGAGACAAAAAATGGAAGATGTTAAGACATTCATTAGATAGCAAACAAAAAAGAAGTCAGTATTTTATTAATTCCTGGTCTACAGATTAAAGGTAATTTTCATGGTACTGACAGTATTAGGAGAGGAGGAATTTTCATGAATATTTAGCCATCTATATTCTGTACTGAAAAATACCGAAAGCCTAAAGAAACTGAAGGCCAGGATTTGCAGTGCCAGTAGGTGGTGCTAGGAGAGTACTTATTTTCAGTCCCAAAGCAATCTTTGCTCCAGAATGATTGGGGGGAGGGGGAAAAGGGGGAGAGGAAGAAATGGAGTCCTTTTCCACCAAAAGTCACTCACTGGGCATTGACTGTGCCTCCAGCACTGGGCAAGATACAAGATTTTTTGCAAAGTGAGGTTACTGGATGAATCTGTGGCTTGGCATCCAAAGTATTCTTTTTAACCTGTTTTCACAGCCTGGTATTCTCTGTCTCTCTCTTCGCTTCAGTTGTCCTTTTTTTTTTTTTTTTTTTGAGACTAGGTCTCGCTATTTTTGCCTGTGGAACAGCAGGCTCACGTTGCCCCGGGGTACCACAGACTCAAGCAATCCCCAGCCTCAGCTTCCCAGGTAGCTGGGATGACAGGCATGCACCACCACACCCAGCTATTTTTTGGGAACTAGGTCTCACTACGTGCCCCAGGTGGGACTCGAACCACGATTCCTAGCCCCGGCGGCTTCATAGGCTGAAGCTTACAGATACGAGCCACCGTGCCCTGCCAGTTGTCCATTATTAGGGAATGGTTGAAGAAATTATGGAAGAGCAGCTCTATAGCCCACCTGTGACCATATGGGTGCCTGTTTTTCTTTCTCCCTTTCCTAGTAAACCTGTTCTTTTAAGATGTAAAAGTAATTATTATACATTATAGAAGATGTAGTGATATGCCATGATGGTTGATCTTCAAGTGCTATAAATCTCAATGATGGAGATTTTCCATTTTCCTGTCTGCTTATACAGTCACTATTTCCTAACACTATCCCACTTCTCTCATGGTCTCTCCATCATTGTACAAATCTTCAGAGTGAGGGATGTGAAATCCAATGCTTGTCCTCCCAATATGTAAGGTAAAGGGGTCTCTGGAAGATTTTTTTTTTCTTTTTTTGAGACTTGGTCTCGCTATGTTGTCCAGGATACCATGGTCTCATGTGATCCCCAGCCTCAGCCTCCCAGGTAGCTGGAATTACAGGTACGTGCCATCATGCCCAGCTATTTTTTGAGACTAGGTTTCACTATTTTTCCCCGGGCGGATCTTGAACCTGCGGACTCAAGCAATTCCTAGTCTTGGTCTTCCTTCCTAGGCTGGGATTGAAGGCGTGTGCCACGCCTGGCCTTGGAAGATTTCTTTCTTACCTGCTAATGGGGAGGATATGAGATCCTAAACTTCTTCCCTCTGGGTTTTGAATCTTGAGCTAAGTGATGCTAGAGGTTTTGGTTGGTTTCTACCTGTGAAACCTGGAGTTTTCCTTGTTTCGGTCTTTTGTCAAGTCAGTTGTTCTTCATTCTTTCATTCAATCCATATCCTTTCCGGAAACTCTTTTATGCTGGTTAAGCAGATGGGTTTCCTTTCTTACAACCAAAGAATCCTCACTACACTGCAGACATTTGGGAAATGCCTGTAGTTGTATTTGAAAAAGCAAGATATAGAATAGGGTATAAAAGAATGAGCCCAAGTTGTTTTGTTGTTTTTGACTTCTAGGTAAAGATGAATTTGTATATAACAACATAATCCTTTGGAAAGATACATAAGAAAGTGTTGATGGGGAAGTTAATTTGGGGAAATAGGAGTGGGACCTAGAATGGAAGACTTATATTCTGTGTTACATTCTTTTGTGTTTAAAATCACACAGGTACTTATAAAAAACTCTTTAGATAACTTGAGTTCTGTGATTTGCCTGTCCTAGAAAGTTTTTGACTATCTCTTAAGACTCCTTTCAGGACCAACATTTGTCCTTCTCTGATACCAGGATCCTTTTCTAACATATCCCACAATCAGTTTTTTTTTTTTTTTTTTTTTGAGACTAGGTCTCACTATTTTTGCCTGTGGAACCGCAGGCTCACGTTGCCCGGGGTACCACAGACTCAAGCAATCCCCAGCCTCAGCTTCCCAGGTAGCTGGGATTACAGGCGTGCGCCACCACACCCAGCTATTTTTTGGAACTAGGTCTCACTACGGGCCCCAGGTGGGACTCAAACCGGGATCCCTAGCCCCGGCCGCTTCATAGGCTGAAGCTTACAGGCACG
>PVHY01026548.1:0-17179 GCA_004024945.1 Uropsilus gracilis
TAGCCACTGCTGGAGAGACTGGGTTCTTCATCCCTAATGCAGGTCTATCAAGGCTGGAGTAAACCCAAGGGGGATCCCTCCCCCCGAGCCTGCGCCCCAACAGAGGTTCTCACCCCCTTCCCCTGCCCACATGGAGGCAGCGGCCGGCTTCCCCAGCCTGAGATCCCTGGATCTGGAGTCCCCGAGACCCTGAGATCTTGGTGGCACAGGACTCATCCATGGCTCCCACCCCTGCCAGTGGCCTAGGTCACAGAGGGGTTATTCTGGAGCTCTTCTCCAAGGCCCTGCCTGGTTCGAAAGAGGAAGTGGATTTCATGAACTAAAAATGATGGAGAAAACAAAACACTTGACAAAAATGGAGCAGCCTGAAGCAATGGAACCTTCAACACAAGACAAGAAAGAATGAGATTCCTCACGGTGCCAACGCTCTTGTAACTTCAGCCTCACGGGCGCTGGGCCAGCTTCGGAAGTAATCCGAGCCTAGTCCTCTGCGTGAACAGAGCTGGGGGAAGACGGGCAAAGTGTAGTCACGTAACGTGGCTTTGAGCCCTGAGTCCACGGCTATGGCTGCTTCCATGGACATTACACGGACATTGCATGCTCCGCTGCATGGGGCAAACCGTGACCAGTCATGGCCGCCACAGTTGCGGTCAGCAAAGTCTACTCAAGCCTGTCGGACAACGTGCATTGCTGTGGGCCTGGTGGCATTCTGGGGGCATTCTCAGTCACTTGGGCTAGTTTCGCTGATAGGCTTTGGAATCATGATTTTTTTGTTTAGACCAGTTTCCCAGAACCCTCTACATTAGACTCGCCTTAGATGCTTGTTAAACATGCAGCCAGCAACCTGCAAGTTCCCTGCCCAAAGGCCCGTGCAAGGGTGAGGTTCCCACCAGATCCCCAGCTGCAGCCTTGGCCGCTGGCAGGGATCAGGTAGACACCCCCCGGGGGGGCCAGGGAGGGAGGGCTGCCTTAGCATCTAAGACATCACGGGACTGGGCAGCACCTTGACCCAGTGGGCTACTGGCAGTAGCGGGGTCCCCCTCTAGTCACTTCCACTCCTAACAGATCTCACTGCAAAAGAGAAAACCAACAACCCACTGACCTCCACATGGGAGAAAAGAAGAATAAATAAAGGCCCCGGGCATGATCATCACCTGGGTAGGACCCGAAGTGAGCAAGACCAGAGCACAAGACACAACTGTCAGACTAGTCACATAAGTAACCTGGCAAAGAGCTTCTACTACAACGTTGTAGGGGCTAAAGAAATAAGCCCCGATCCAGAGATGCCACCAAGAGAGAGCAGCGTCGTCCTCTCCCATTTGGGAAGGAAAGCCACAGAGAAGGGGCTGCAGCCGTGACAGAGCTGTAAACCACAAGAATGGAGAGGAGCTGGATTAAGTCTCCACCAGGGAACCCCTCTAATGACAATGGCGAGAGTTGGGATTCCAATACCAGAGGCCAGAACTGTAAGGCTTGGAAGCAGCACCACAGGACAGACACCAGAACAGAGCCTGTTTGAACAAAGGGACATGAATCCCAGCGACCACACGGGTCTGGAGAAAAGGAGACTGTCAACTTCCCAACAGGAAAAGCCACGATAAAGGGGCCTGGAGAGCAAGGTCACACACGTGCCCTACAAGAGGTTCCTGATGAACTTGGACTGATCACCCGCCTCGGAGTCACTCCTAGAAACTTAAACAGCATAGAGTAGCAAGTCCCAGGAGCTCAGGTCCTCACCAGGAAAAGAACAGTCACCAGATAAAGGAAGAGATCAATGGGCCAAACAATGACCAGTTACCTACGACGTTATCAAATCAACAACTCACAGAAAGAGGGGAGTCAGAGTGACCAGAGCGGGGACGTGGGGGGAAGCGGGAAGAGAGAGGGCCAGACATAAGGGGAACAATAATTACACAAGTGCGATGACCAAGGTTGTAAGAAAATCATAAAGATAATAATTAAAACAGGGGCGAAATGCAGCTACTTTTCTCCACTTAGAACTAATAAACTGGGCTCTCCGGAATTGATTCAAGGGAATTGCGTCAAGGAATCGGTATTTTAACAAGTCCCTCTGTTGCTCTCTTGGCCACTCAAGAGCTACCCTAGCTTACACTTTGGCATCACCACTGAGCCCAGCAAAGGCTCAATATGCAATACGGTCAAGGAGGCCAACCTTCTGACCCTTCGTGGAACCACCTGCCCATAATGCACCACCATGATGTTTTCTCAATTCCTGATCTTGCAGAGCCAAAGAATTCAGTGGTTTCTGGCCTTCTCCTGGCTTCCTCTGCTACAACTTCTTAGGCTCCCACGCCTCCCAAGTTTCATCTCATGCAGTCTCAGCATCACAGATGTCTGAGGAAGGTTCACATGACAAATGTCTACGTCAGCCAAGTTCAGTATCTCCCATCCCAAAATTGTGTCTAATCATCCAGGGTGTGTTGGGCGTCTACCAGGCAAGTCTTCACACTTAGTGAGTTTAGGAAGATGTTCCAGGCTTGTATGAGGGGGGAAGAGGGGAGGGGAGGCTGGGGAGAGACTCCAAGAAGCCACTGCCAGGACCCTGGGTGTGCCAGGAACAACATGAGTCTGTCGTGAGGGGTAGCTTTTCATCCATGGGGGCAGAGAAGTGGGCCGGTGGGGTAGATGATTATATCCATGCTTTGAATCCAAACTGATCAAGTCACACTCCCTGCTCTTAGCAGACTTCTAAAATGCGTTAAAGATGCAAACTCCAACTGGGCATGGTCACGTGCCTGTTGTCCAAGCGCTGGGAGGCAAGAGGCTTGGGATCGCTTGAGTTCGCAGGTTCAGGACTACCCCAGGCAACATAGCAAGACCTGGTCTCCAAAATAATAAACAAACAAACAAATAAATAAATAAACAAACAAACAAACAAATAAATAAAATAAAAATAAAAAGGCAAACTTTCAGTTACGCTGTCAGCCATATTTCTTTCCAGGATAAGACTGTTCTAGAACAGCCCTGCCCTTCATCCTGGCAGGGCAGTGCTAGGAGAAGAGCCACATAAATGCCCAGACAGAGTTTGAGGTTAGAGTGTTTATATAACAAATCAACAAAACTGAAATATTTCTGGTGGTGCCGTCAGGGCTACCAACCTCTGCCCAGCAGACCAACATGCATGTCATCTGTTTACTCAGCCCTGTGTGGGCATCTGTTCATGTGGAAGGTCCCTGCTCCTTGAAAGCCAGTGAATACTTTCAATCCTGCTTACGTACTTTGTTTGTTTTTCTTTTTTTTGATTCTAGGTCTCGCTTTGTAGCTGTCTGGGGAACCGCAGACTTTCATTGCCTGGATTCAAGCGATCCCCAACCTCAGCCTCCCAGGTGGCTGGGATTACAGGCACACACCATCACGCCCAGCTATTTTTTGACACTAGGGTCTTGCTATGTTGCCCCAGGTGGGTCTCAAACCCACGAAATCAAGAGATTCCCAGTCTCAGCCTCCTGTCCTAAGCTGGGATTAAAGCTGCGTGCCACCGCGACCAGCTCACTTACTTTCTAACGATTGGGAAGATCATTTTTCAGAAACAATCAGACCCTTAGATTTGTAAGTGTGATGAGCAGACGAATGAACGTTCGTTTGGCAAAGTCTTACAATTAAGGAGTTTTCATTGCTCAGATAATGATATAAGCCCTGATCATGTTCCTTCAAGTCAGCCTCCTGATGACCTTCCTTTCGATAGAGACAATATGTACCAGACATAGAGCTGAAGCAGACACCTCGAAGGGGCCGGGGTGGCCCTCCTGGGTCCAGAACAAGCCAGTTTTGGTGCTTTCCAACTTCATCATGGAGTTGAAAGTCAAAGGGTGTTTCAGGGGTTGAGGGTGGGGAGGGGCTGAGGAGGAGAGGGACTCCCAGATCCTCCACAAGCATTTTCTCCTGTGGCTTCATGACTCCATTTGAAATATGAATTCCCAGAATATCAGACACCCCAAACTCAAATGTGAGCACAGAAACACGTTCCCAAGCCAAATGTAAATCATGTTTAAATTATTCATACCACCTCGCTCGCCATTAGAACAGATAATTGAACTAACTGTAAATATGTATAAACAGAAGTGACAGAAACAGAAATATCCACAACAAACTACAGATGAGCCAAAAAAAATCCACTTAAGTGCTAAATAATCAGGGTAGAGGGAGGCCCAGGAAGGTGGGAGGCCGCCTGCTGGAGTGATGAGCAGACTGGGACTGGAAACAGCCGGAGAGATGGGAGTTGGCTTGCAGAGGGGTGGATGAAGCAAGGCCAAGAGTAAGGGGAGGGGGAAAAGAGGAGAGGGAGGGGGCTGCTGAACTCTGCAGAGAAAGACAGATCTGTGTGAATTCTGGTTTCTGAAAAATGTGAACTCTGTGAAGCTAAGCAACAGGAAGCCCTGGCCAAGAGGAACAAAAGAAAGTACAAATGACAGGAGATGTCTTGGGCCTCCTAGAAGTGCAAGACATTCCATCTTTAGCATTCATTCCACCCGAGATGAACAGGTCTCATCCCGTAAGCTAGCAGTGAGAGAAACGTGCTAAGAAGCCAACTCTCCCCTGGCCAGAGAGGTGACATGGGAGCAAGAACATTGTCTCCGTGAATCAATCAATATTGTAAGCCAGTGCTACCATAATTTTTAAAAAAGCAGAAAATATTCCTGAGAAAATGTTTATATTTTTATTGATGTTTGTTGAATAACAGGAAATTTTTTAGTTGGTTTTCCAAATATATATATAATAAAATAATATAAAGGTTTTCGGTTTGGTTTTTTTTTTTTTTTTTTTTTGAGACTAGGTCTCACCCATGGAACTTCAGGCTCACGTTGCCTGGGGTACTACAGACTCAAGCCATCCCCAGCCTCAGCTTCCCAAGTAGCTGGGATTACAGGCGCACACCACCACTCCCAGCTATTTTTTTGGAACTAGGTCTCACTACGTTGCCCCGAGTGGGACTCAAATGTAATCCCCAGTCCCCGCTGTGGCTTCCTAGGCTGCTGCTTACAGGCACACACCACCATGCCTGGCCAATATAAAGATTTTTATTTAAAAAACACACACTCACCAGCAAATGTTTTGGGACTTCCCTATAAGTGCAAGCGGATGAGAACAAAATAGTTTTTAAAGTAAGCCCTCAAAAGCCCCCATCCCCCACCAAGTTCAAACCCATGAAGGTGACCAAGAAAAAACCCCAAAACCCAGTATCCTAGTATTCAGCAGCCCTATATGAGCTGGTGGTGTGGATGGGAGGTCCCATTTGGGAAGTCTGGTGCTTGCAGATTCTGCCACGGCCTTGGAGATGTCAGAGCTTCCTGAGGTGCTGGCCCACCAAACTTGGGGGAAAGGAGCCCATCCCTAGAGGACGAGGAGTCTCCCCAACATACTTCTCACACAAATGCAGGGAGCAGGGGCGCAAAGGCTGTCTGCTGATTTCAAGCTTCCAGCGAGATTGTTCCCCATGTTGTGAGAAGGTGGCTCTCAGAGCCTCTACCCTGTCGTCCATGGCCACCAACCTGTCCACACTAGAGCTTTGAACCCATGGGACAGGTGTGCAGGTCCAGTGAAGGGGGAAGGGATAGCAGGTCACCAGTTCCACCTACCAATTCCACACACACTCAGCTGGGCATCGTGGGCTGGGAGGCTAGTCTTTGATGTCAGTTGTGCAACCCAGCCAGATACAGTGGGAACATTTCCATCTGGATAATTTTAGAGATAATTTTGTTTACAATTCTGGGACCTGCAGAATCATCTCCCGATCATTACATTGGAACATGTTTCGTGGAATATTTGATTTCAATTCAGATGCATTCTGGAGTGTCAAGTCCTTATCCTGCGCATGGTACCAGACCAGCTTGAGGCAGATGCAGTCGAGAAAGGGCAGACAGGTAAGAATAGAAGTGAAATGTGAGGCACGAAGAACATGGAACTCCTCATTATCACTCATCATCGTGATTGCAAAAAGCAGCGTTACCTCTATTTCTACCGTCCAACATGCGCAGAGAGTATAATGAAACATCCCATCTCTAAAATAGTAATTAGTAAGAGCTTGTTGTGCACCAAAGAACACTTCTTCAGTTGGGGGCTTTTAAGATGATGATGGAACAAAGCTCAGCTGTGTTACAGAAAAAGCAGAGACTGAATATTCTCTACAATGACTGTGTAGGGTAAATGAGTTCAACGGGCTTTTTCCACCATAGCCTCTATGACCAGCACCTGTGGTATTGCGCCCTCCCCATGAATTTGTACACCTGGCCCATTGGGTGTGCGCATGCGTGAGTAGGCTCACCTGGGCCTGGTAGGTGAGGATAAAAGGGCAGCGTCACCCAGGGAGGGGAGTTTTAGTGGAAAACACTAGAGAAGAGAGAAGGTGAGAGACCAGCGAGAGAACATGAAGATTCCTGGGGGGGTTGGGGGGCTTGCCTGTTCCCAGGCCCCTGGCCCTGCTGTCTAGTGTGCCTGCTTGCCATACAAATGGCCCATCCTCCCTGCTGGTGTCTCTCTGTACCTGGTTCTCTAAGAGCATTAAAGCCTGTAAAACTCACCAAGAGCTCCGACATTCTTCTGCAGCTGCTAGAACCAATGATGAAACCTATCGGAGTTGGGACGTTGCACTCCGATTGGCATCTCGAACAGAATTGTTCAACACAGGGAAGACACTCCCGGTGGTGTAGGTGGCAGGACGGTTCAATGCAGTTAGATTGAATCTAGCAACAAAGATTTTCTAATGACGCAGGTTGACTACAAACTTCTGTCAAGTTTGGAAATGGGTGTTTGATTAACCAATCATCAGCTTTCCTGATCGGGCCAAGGCTGCTCTTGGTGGCCGGCAGCAAGGTGTTTTCAAATTGACTTTTTAATACAGTTGTTTTAACAATGCAATTATTGTTATCTTTAAATTATCAAATTGCAAATATGTTGTCAAAGACATCAAGCCACAAATGGTTGGTTTGATTTTTAATCAGAGGATGAAACGCAGCCATGCAATAGTAGTATATCTCCTTTTGAAAACTGTGTATTTCCATAACAAACAAGAAATTTACAAAAATGAGCTGGAGCATGACCAGAGATTCCACTTCTAGGTTTGTGCCCAAAGAATTGCAAACAGACTCAAACACATCCTTGCTGACTTTGTTTATGTCACGATAGCCAAGAAGTGGAAGCCACCCAAATATCCGCCAGCAGATGAGTGGACAAACATGACGTGGACTATATAGGCAACAAGGTCATCCTGACACCAGCCACACCAGGGAGGGACCTTGAAAACACTGTGCAGATATAATGGGCTCAGCTGTGCTGCCGAGAAGTATCTGGAATGGGCAAATCATCAGCTAAAGAGTGTGGTGGAGACCAGGAGCAGAGGCTGCAGGTTGTCACGTGGAGTCTAGAGTTTCTCTTGGTGGGGGCTAAGAAAACTTGGAATGAAGGTGGAATGGTTGCACAACTTTGTAATCATGGTGAATGTCATTGAAGTCTCTGCTGAAAAACGGTTTAAAAGTGGGTAAACTTTGGTATGTACACTTCTGCGTGAAAATTGAGAAAAACATCCATTTTTATTAGTAGGACAATTTCTGGCCACCAGAGAATGGCTGTCCTTATTAGTTTGTATTTGAAGCCTTTGTAATGGCATCTCCTAGCCAGGGAAACCCTTTCCTGATAGGACCTGTAACTGCAGACAGCCTGGTCGGGCCTTCGACAGGTCAGAACAGTAGGTCCAGTCAGAGTGGGCTGACCTTATGTCTGCTCTCGCCTCCCTACCTATGATTCCAGCTGGTCTCTTATCCCAGCAGGGTCTTAATTTATACATCACATCATAATCAGTTTGGTTTAATTCCCTCCACACACTTTTATTTATTTTTTTGAAGCAACACACAAAACTTGTTGGGCACTATCACAGACCAGACTGGACTCATGTTGTGAAATGAAGAACACCTCATTTTACTACCTTATCTGTCCCAGGAAAACTGGAGACAGGATGGGCATAAATACCTCTAAAGAGTAAGTCGCCATTCCTCCAATGTTTACCTAATGAAACATTCCTTAAAGAGATAGCTACCAATTTGTGAGTGGTTCCCCTGACCCCAATTACCTCACAGAAACCGGTATATTAACCAATTTTATCACACCCTCACCATTTGCCTTCCTTTGAAGTTCATCGTGAATTGTGCTCTGTTCTTTATAAATACCCCTTTCTTTGTTTATTAAATCATCGCCTGGTTCATTACTTGCAGCAGATCCTTAGCTGCCGTAGCTAAGCCATCTCTCTTGTCATCCTTTCTTATACCCTGCGCTCGGCTCTCAACAAAAACTAGAAAAAAAATGTACACTATTATAAATCAAGACATGTATATATTACATTAAGTTCAGAGAAAGCCTAATTCCATCCTTCACCATATCATTAATACCTTTATCTGATTGCCAGTTCCCCTTTTCCTGCCCTTCTGAAAATCCTGTTTGTTCTTATGGTGTAAAAGTTTATGTTTGCTTCTGTTTAGTGTATTGGTTTATCTTCCACATATGAATGTGAAATGAAATGAAATGATGGTTATCCTCTCCATCTGACTTATCTCACTAAGCATTACATCCTCCATGTCTGTGCATGTTGCTGCAGATGACAAGATTTTATCTTTTCTTCTAGCTGAGTAGTATTCCAGTATATACATATATCCCATCTTATCCAACCATCTGTTGTTGATGGGGACTTAGGTTGTAACAAGTTCTTGGCTTTTTTAAATAATGCTGCAATGAGCTGCATTTCAAGTCTTAAAGACAATGAGGTCATTAAGTTTCCTGAAAATTTTAATGATGGGAAACATTAAAGCTAATATTTTTAAGTCAGTGATAACAACTTAATGGTTGTTCATGATCACCGTGAGTACATTTTGGCTACTGGTTCAAGGTTATTTTTCTCTAGGGATGAAAGCAGTCCCCACTTATTCTCAGAGGATAAGTTCCATCACCTCAGGCTGGGCACGGTGGCTCGTGCCTGTAAGCTACAGCCTATCAAGTGGCCGGGGCTTGGGATCGTGGTTCGAGTGCCGCCTGGGGCCCGTATTGAGACCTAGTCCCAAAAAAAAATAGCTGGGCATGGTGGCGCGGGCCTGTAATCCCAGCTAACTGGGAAGCTGAGGTTAGGGATTGCTTGAGTCTGTGGTACCCCAGGCAACGAGAGCCTGCGGTTCCACAGGCAAAATTAGTGAGACCTAGTCTCAAAAAAAAAAAAAAAGTTCCATCACCTCCAGTGAACACCTCAAACTGTGGTTAATACCCAGCCCTATAATATAGTATGCTTTTTCATCTACTTACTTACCCATGATAAAGTTTAATTTGCATTAGCACAGTAAGAGGTGACTAGCAAAACTCAACGAAACAGAACAATTAAAGCACTGTACTATGATGAAAGCTAAGTGAATCAGGTCTCTCAAAATCTCTTATTGCTCATATTTTCAGATCACATTTAGACTTGGTAACAGCAACAGCAAAAAGTCTTTTTTTTTTTTTTTTTTTTTTTGAGACTAGGTCTCGCTATTTTTGCCTGTGGAACTGCAGGCTCTCGTTGCCTGGGGTACCACAGACTCAAGCAATCCCCAGCCTCAGCTTCCCAGGTAGCTGGGATTACAGGCGCACGCCACCATGCCCAGCTATTTTTTTGGAACTAGGTCTTGCTACAGGCCCCAGGCGGGACTGGAACCACGATCCCTAAGCCCCGGCCACTTCATATGCTGAAGCATGAGCCACCATGCCCGGGTAGCAACAGCAAAAAATCAAACTGTGGATAAAGAATTATAATCGTATGCAGGAGTCAAGCTACTCTGTCGTAGCGAGCACCTTTCTTGCTTCTTGTCATCCCTGCTTGATCCCTGGAACGTCAGACCTACGCCCAGTCAAGAGGCCATCTCTTCGGTGCTTCCTATTCCTCTCGGTGCAATGTCCAGCCTCAGCAGGGATGGAGGACTGCAGCCATGGGAAGCAAGCAGGACTGCCACGCTGCCCAGCCTGCCTTTCTTACAAAGTCAGGTCTTCCTGCTTTATTACTTGTATCTTAACTCATTGAAATTCCTCCAGAATAGACACATTCTAATTTCAGTGTAATCAAACATGCATGAGAAATCAGATATTATTATTAGATTATCTTTAGTCTTATTCTCCACCATTAAAATAACTGAGAGTTGATCTCCCGAATACCCAGCCTCTGACCTTCCATATTCTGACCCTCCAATATTCTCTAAATTGTTTGTTTTTTTTTTATACTAATTCCATGTTACCCGGGGAACCACAAATACATGTTGCCTGGGGTACCACAGACTCAAGCGATCCCCAGCCTCAGCCTCCCAGGTAGCTGGGATTACAGCTGCGTGCCACCATGCCCAGCTATTTTTTGAGACTAGATTTCATTATGTTGCCCCAGGCAGATCTCAAACCCGTGAACTCAAGCGATTCCTAGTCTCAACCTCCCTTTCTGGGCTGGCACACCACCACACCCAGCCCTTCTAAGTTGCTTTTTAACCATATTTTTTCTGTCTCCTTAACCACAGTGATAAGCAGGGCTCTTAGGAAGAAACAGCAGTCTTGACCACGGGCTGGCCAGTAGCTCAGCCAGAGAATCAGGAAGAAAAGGCAGCAATACTACAACTGAGCATTTGTTAAAATCATTGACCATCAGCCTAGAGTCAGGTAACAAAACAAAGTGTTGGGACAGTCATCCAGGGACACAATGTAGCCTCTAGATCGAATCCCTTCTCTAATGGAGCCAATTGTGATTCAGAATAATGGATGAAGCTTTGGAACTTGGAGCTAAATTGAGCAATCATGCTAGCAGATACAGAAACATCTGGAAAAGTATTAGGTTCTTAAATAAGGGGAACCATGACCACCACAGCCTAGAAAAAGAATCTCAGAGGAGCAACTCACAGTAATGGGAATCTAAGCCTTTTCTCAACACTACCTTGGCCAAATCCCCTCATTTGCATTGTTATATCTATCTGTGCTTAAGAGACTAAGAGAGTGAGAGCACAGACTCACACCCACACACCCTCATTTCTTAGTCAGGATTAAATATTCTCTTTGTCCTTCTATACAACCCAAATTTTAAAAGCAGTTGGCATACCTTCATAGAGATTTCTGCATTGGATACTAACTACCAATAACCAAGATCGGTTGACTGCTGTGGGTAAGTAGCATTATGCTAGTTAATTGTGGTCACATAATAAATTATCCCAAACTTCAGTGACTTAAAGTGACACCTATCACTTATTATCTCTCATGGTTTCTGTGGATTAGAAATGTTGGTCATAGGGAGCATGGTTTATCTTTGCCCCAGAAGGAACAGACCTCAGCTGAAAACATGCTGGTTGAGAGATGTGGTCATCTGAGAGCACTGTTGATACACTGAGCCCAGGGCCTGACTGGGACTGTTGATTGGAACCCCACACATGCCTCTCCACGTAGTCTGAGCTTCCTCACAATATGGCGGCTGGGATCCAGAGAGAACCAGACTGAGCTGTATCCTTGCCATGACTATGCCTGAAAGTCATGCAGTTTCCCTGTGTTGTGCTCCACTGGTCGAGGTACTCAGACTCAAGAGGAGGGAACACAGACATGCATCTCAGTGGAGTAAATGTTAGTCACACTGAGAAAAAATGCATATATGTGACTGTCCTTGGAAAATACAACCTGCCCTAATAGAATTATGCTTTAAAGCTGATTCTATAAGGATATACTCCTTGGTACAAAGTCTTTATACATGAGAGTCTTAGAAGAATCCTAACATATAAAGGGAAACGTTTTAGTATCTGGTAACATGACAGGAAAAGAGATTAGAGAGCTTGTTTGGAGGTTCTAGCAGGGGAGCGCAGCTACTCGTATACCCTCGACCGAAGAACGGTCCGTCTCTATTCGGGGAAGGCCGTCCTCTTCGACCGAGCGCGCAGCTTCGGGAGGGACGCACATGGAGTGGTGAGGAAGGAAGGGGACACCCGCCTAGCCAGTCAGATCAGCCGAATCAACCCTGGCGATCAATGGGGTGACAGATGTCGCAGCCAGATCGCCCTCACATCCAGGAAAAGAGATTAGAAATGTATATGAGTCTTGAATGACATGCTAAGAGTTGACTTTGCGCCAGGGACACAAAGGAGCTAGACAATTATTTTCAGTGAAGATTGTCCTCATGACCCTGGGAAGGATAGACTAGAAAAAGGCAAGGGAGGAGCATGTAGACTAATCAGGAGCTAATCAAGGTGATCCAGGCAAGTTATACTAGGAAGCTGAATGGTAGAAGTCTCTGAGTCACCAGCCTCTACCGTCTGTCTAATTATAAATTCAGCTAAGACACCCAAAGAGTTCCGGCATCTAATATTGATAAATTAAAGGTCTCAAGATATTTTATGTACAGTTTTGTATTTGTGATCATACACATATGGCATAATGCAATTAGCTTTAAAATTACATTTACTTAACACATGGCTATGAAATTTTATAAAGCACTGATTCTGCTTATCTACCCCAGACTTCCTCCTACAACTTCTTGGATTTGTTCTAAATGTATTACTTGAATATATGGCTTTAATCTCTCTTTTTTCCTTTTCTGACTTGCTTCACTCATAATTTGCTCAGCCAAGATCGCTGAGGAAATTATGTTCCTAGTTCTCTAGAAAACTTGATGAATAATTGAACTGGAATTCCTCTTCCAGTTCATGAACTCTGATAGTCTTGAACATGACATGGCAGGGACAGGGAGCATGCCTTGGATATTGCTAAGAATCTGATGAGACTCAGAGCTAGCCTGAGCACTCTCAGGTGAGCTTATTGTCTCATGAGATGGGAACCGCTTTGGAGAACCAGCCTTTGTCAACAGGATGACATGAATCAGTTGGAAATTGTCACCTGGATTAAGCCCGTGTAGTTCTGAGTATTGCTGGTCCTTAAATGAGAACTCTGTCTCACTAGAGGCAGTCACTGATCTCTGAATTTTAGTTTTCAAGATGAGGACAGTAATGATGAAACTAGCCCCCAAGGAAGCACTGACCTATGTGCTTGCCATCTGCTCAGAAGTCTGCACTCACTTGTACACACAACCAAGGCAAGAGTAACCTGTCCTTTCAACAGATCCTGCTGAGGGTGATTTTACGACTATGACTTGTAGTTTAGTTTACGCTTAGATTGCTTTAGTTAAACTCCAATCTACTTATATAAACACACCTCAGTACAATTTATAGGCTTGCAATTCTTTCTATCATAGCTGGCCTTTTTTCCTTCTTGAAAAAAACTCTGAAGTCTAGACTTTGTCAGGTTGATACATGGATTTGGGGACTGTTTATACCGAAACCATATACACATTCCAGAAACATGCCTTGTTACTGATCTAAAATAAGGATGATCAGACTTTGACTTGTAAAGAGACACCCAAGAAATCATTTGATGTGTAAACCCTGGTCTGTTCCTAAAAAGACACACAGTTTCCACAAACTTGCTCTGAGACTTTAAGAAGAAGCAGGTGTTGGCCAAAGAGACATGTTAGAGCAATTTGGGAAAGAACTTTATCCTAATACAAACTGTCCAGCAAAGAAAGGGGCTGGGATTCTCCAGATAGCAACTTTCTCCTCAGGGGAAAGGTTTAAGTAGAACCAATTGATCGTATCATTCAAGAATGACATGAGACATTCACTCAACTAAGGGGAAAGAAAATGGCTTTGAGCTGGACACAGTGGCACGTGCCTGTAAGCTTCAGCCTATGAAGTGGCCGGGGCTAGGGATCGTGTTTCAAGTCCCGCCTGGGGCCCATAGCAAGACCTAGTTCCAAAAAAAAAAAAAAAAAGCTGGGCATGGTGGCATACGCCTGTAATCCCAGCCACCTGGGAAGCTGAGGCTGGGGATTGCTTGAGTCTGTGGTACCCCGGGCAATGAGAGCCTGCGGTTCCACGGGCAAAAATAGAGAGACCTAGTCTCCAAAAAGAAGAAAAAAAAAGAAGATGGCTTTGAGGGCTGGGCACAGTGGCGCGTGCTTTTAATTGCAGCCTATTAAGCGAGGCTGAGGCTAGGAATCACTTGAGTCTGCGGGTTTGAGACCCACCCAGGGGTTAGAGACTTACCTGGGGCAACATAGAGAGACCTAGTCTCAAAAAATAGGTGGGCGTGGTGGCTCATGCCTGTAATCCTAGCTACCAGGGAGGCTGAGGTTGGGGATCACTTGAGTTCATGGTATCCCAGGCAACAAAGTGAGACCTAGTCTCAAAAAAAAAAAAAAAAGAAAGAAAAAGAAAAGAAAAAAGAAGATGGCTTTGTAGCCTATCTTAGATTTTTCCACTAAATCAATGAGAATGAAGCCAGGGTTGTGTTACTGACTCAGCTCCAAAGAACAAATCTTTTTACATGAAGAATGCACTCATCCTGCTGAGGTAATGTAATGCGTGGGGTGAGGCTTGAGGTGCATGTATGGTGGTATGTTGTCTGCTTTCCTAGCCAGCATAGAGCCTAAGGAACACATTGCTTGACTTCCAAATCACACACTCATTGTGCTCAATGTAGCAGTGTTCAGTGGCTTCTTTTTAGGGCAAAGAACAGGAACCTGAACCTGGTCATTCACTTTGCCACCTGTCACAGACTGCAGGCTGTAGGGAGGGGCCTTCCAGGAGAGGCCAGGTCAAAAGCAGAGAGAAAGAAAGGAGTGATCTTGGCTCTTCAGAAGTCTCTGAGCTTCACAGCATGATGATAAGCAACCAGAGGTTTTGTTGTTGTTGCTGTTGTTGTTGTTGTTGTTTGAGATTAGGTCTTGCTATGTTGCCCAGGGTAGTCCCGAGCCTGCGAACTCAAGTGATCCCCATCCTCAGCCTCCCAGAACCTGGGATTACAGGTGTGCCGCACCAAACCCGGCTGCTTTTTCGAGACCAGGTCTCGCTATGTTGCCCAGGGTAGTCTCGAACCCGCAGACTCAAGCAATCCCAGGCCTCTTGCCTCCATGCGCTTGACCTACAGGTGCATGCCACCACACCCAGTGATAAGCAACCAGAGTTATAGGACATGTGAAACAGCTCATACGTCCCTAAGGCGCATCTGATCACAGGTAAGGTGAGACATCATTACCTGGCCTCTTCAGAATCTCATCTGCAGCCACACATGAAAAACAATAAAGTCTGGAAGCTGTGTCTTACAAGAAAAGAGGTATTTCCTACATTTGCATATCCATGTATGTCTAAAAATAGACATATATAAGGGATATATTTGATCATAGAGAGAATTATATTTACAATCATAATATATTTTTATAAGCTTATATATAATTATACTCTATACAGCATTGTATAATTATATAAAACTCTATATAACATTGTATTATAAATAATTGTATAATTATATATAACAATTATTACAATTATTATACAATGATTATGTTGTATAAAACTATACTCTATATACCATTGTATAATAATTAAATAATTGTATAATAATTATTATACAATAGTTATACAATGTAACTATTGTATAATAATTATACTCTATATAACATTGCATAATAATGACTCCTTATTCATCCTGAATGACATATGTATATCATCCTTTCTGTGCTACCAGAAAGTAAAAATACAGAGATGAACTGAGCTCCAGTTATTTTCTTCTATATATTGTCAACTCACCTCCTGCTGTGGATAGATTTTTTTTTGCTCTTGCCAGTCCAGTATCCAAACCCCTGCTTCTAGAATCAACACCCGCTTTCTTCTGGGGAACCACACCTCTCTCGACTCTTAGGTGATCCGCTGGCCCTGTCTCTGGGTCTGAGTGATGGAGTTAGGGGCACCAGCCACAGGGGTTGCTTTAGAGCTGGAAAGCTGACCTACATTTAGGGAAAGTGAAAGTTTAGTGACTGCAGTGAATCCCAGCCTGGGATTTGGGTTGGGGCGGGAGGTTTGGAAGAACAAAGTACTTGTTTTCCCACTGAGGCTGCTGAGTTGGTGGGAAGTAATGCTGGAGCTGCCTGGGTACCACCTAGAGATGGCACCTGGAGTCTGAAACCAACCAACAAGCAAGGAGAGTGAAAGTCAGAGGAAACAGCTATATTCTGAGGAACTTTATCCTGACCTTGGGGTTCAGTCATTCCCTAAGTCCCGAAGTTACTGAGTCAATGACGAGACGCTCTCACAGGATGTCCATGTGAGTGCAGTCTCACATGCCATCTCAGAGACATCATCCATTCAAGCAAAGACCAGACATGATGACGCAGGATGAAGAGGGCAGCCCTGGTCCCCAAGAGGCATGGGAAGAGCAGCTGGCTGTGCTGCTGAGAGAAGCCCAGCAGGATGATAACTTTCTTTTCTGATTCATGCCTTAAACCTTTATAGTCTGGGCTTTAGAGATGCAATTATAGTTTAAAATAGGAATCTCTGTCCAATAAGGAAGGCTCACAGATCCTTGAGAGTTTGATCTGTGCAGTGATTTTGCAAGTATAATTGGTTCAGCAGGCAACATACAGAGTAACTGGGAGGGTTAGCAATCTAGAAGGTGCACTGGGATACCATTGTTTTCAAAACCATTGCTCATTTTAACTAGATTTTTTGCATTTGCTGAAGCAAAGCAGGTTTGCATGGTCTCATGTGAGCTGGGTTTGGACCTGGGCTATTCATTTCTTCATCCTGAACTTGGCCATGTAGTGTGGCTGTGCTGTAGTTTTGATTTATAATAAAGTGTGGAAAATTGAAGAAAATTTTCTCGGGCAAAGCTCTAAGGGAACTGGTTGACCACCGTGAACATTTGGAAGTTTTTCTCTGAGGGATTCCGGAGTGTTGGAGTCACTTTACCACATCTACGTATTTAATTTGCATCCAGTTAGATCAAGCAGCTGGGTAGAACCTGGAGCATGTGACATTTGAACACATTAATTCGGGCATCTGAGTGGGAAGATAGACGCAGCCATGACCCAGCTGAATGCATTTGCAACGCACTAAACTGCACACTGAAGTCAAATTCTCTGTCATTTGAAAGCTAGGAGGTTTCTGCTGGGCACGGTGGCTCGTGCCTGTAAGCTTCAGCCTATGAAGCGGCTGGGGCTAGGGATCATGGTTCGAGTCCTGCTCGGGGCCACACAGCAAGACCTAGTCCCAAAAAATAGCTAGGCATGGGGGCACGCGCCTGTAATCCCAGCTACCTGGGAAGCTGAGGTTGGGGATCGCTTGAGTCCGTGGTACCCCAGGCAACG
>PVHY01026549.1:0-17160 GCA_004024945.1 Uropsilus gracilis
CCTAAGCAAGACATCCAAGGGAAGGATGTGGTTTCTCAGCTTCTCCTATTCAGCCCCTGTCTGGTGTCCAAGTCCAAGAGGGGACTCTGCTCAGAACAAAGTCTATGCTGAGCACCAAGTACCCTGGGCCCTGTCTTCCCTTCACCAGAGTGCTGAGCACTCTCCAAGAACTGCAGAGGAAGGCTTCCAGGTCCCCAAGACTCAGGGGTCAGTTCCCCCAGCTGCCATTTCAGGCTGCCAGAGGCTCAGTCCTCTCTGTAGCCCTGTGTAGTAGTAGAGCTGGTAATCTTTATTTACACATGAGGAAACTGAGCCAAAAGTTTCATTATACAAGTTCACCAAGTAAGAGCAGACCACATAGTCGAACCCAGTTTTGCTTGGTTCTAATTTGGGGTGTCAAAAGTTTGCCTGTCTCCTAAGTAGACAGTTCTCATACCTAAGTCTTGGGAAGAAGGTAAGGAATGGGGTAAGGAGGGTGCATTTATCAGCAACAATGATGGGGTGGCCTAGGTCACTTTAGGAGGTCAAGGTAGTTACCTCCCCACACTCCCCCACCACACATACACACACCCCTGTCTACAGAGAACTGCTCCCAGCCTGGCCAGGAGGTGCATGGACAGCTCCCTCTGCCTTTTCCCTTAGTCCTGCCTGAGTAGGCTGGTATTAAGCACCAGTCTATCCCTCTACCCCCTTCTCCTATTTGTCCCTGAAATGCTGAATCCCCTTTCAAGAGAACCCTCCTTTACTGAGCTTTTGCGTAGCACTGGTGACATGGAGGGAGCAATCCAGTCTCGCTGACCTTTTGAGCAAAAAATAAATTGCAAAATCCACCAAATTTTAGAGCCTTATAAGAGGGCAGTAGGTTGTGTCACATGACTGCAGTCTTGCCACCGAATTCCTGTGGCTCAGATCTCTGCAGTGTTCATGGGTGCTCAGTGGCCCCCAACAAGAACACCCCCCCTAAAACTCCACCTTCTCTGCTCAGAACCTGGCTCCTCCTGTCCTGCTCTGCCACTCCCGCCTCTGTTGGACCAGGATATCTGGCTTCTGTTCTGGTCCAGTGCTGAGGAATGAAGGATCAGAAGAAAAGACAGGTGCCAGGGACCAGGCTAGTCTGGGAAAGGGAATTTGGAGAGGACCGGCAACTTCTAGAACCCCTTTCCACTCTACCCTTAATCCAAAGGGGATCTGGTCTGCCAACTAAGCCTGGGGTAGCATGGGGTCAGGCAACGAAGCCTTCCACTCCTACCCAGGGGAGGAAAAGCAAGATGGAAGCAGATCATTGGTCAGCAGTCCTGGATCCTGAAAAAGTCTAGGTAGGCCAGGGAAGCAGGACCTGGCTGGGCTGGGGGAAAGGTACCATGGGGGAGAGAGTACCTCCTGGGCTAGGGGTAGCAGCTGGCCTGGGAACAGGGAGACAGCAAGCCTGAGTCTGGAAAAGAAACTAGGGGCTGAAAGTGGACTGGCACCCCATTTTCCCTGGCATCTTAAAACAGGGCTTAAAACACCATCACCAAGACAGGGGTCCCTCCTCCTGACTCCTCTCTGGCCTGGAATATACTTTAGGGCAATCCAACCCATCCCCAGAGGTGTCAGTTCTTTAGATTTGGGAGTAGGAGAGGGAGGCACAGGGAAGAGATCCTGAAACGGGCTCCAAGCTACCTCTCTGCTCAAGCATCTCACAGCATCTTTAGACAACTCCCCTCTCCCAAAACACACCCACCACAGCCCCTGGCCAAAGATTCTGAGACAGGAAAAGCAGGGAGAACCGCTCAGGACACCCAGTGGGGCTACAGGGGTGCACCTATGGCCCGCTCTCCTCCAGGGGTCTCTGTGTCTCAGCGTGTGCCCCGGTGTGTCTTGTCAAGCAGGGTTCAAAATAAGGGATCAGGTCAGTATGTGAGGGAGGACTATTTTCAAAGGAGCAGGGGGCCTCCTGTTCATTCACTGCAGGAGTGGTGGATGTGTGTGTGGGGGGGCACTCAGGTCACATCTGGGAGGTCACCGGGAAGGACAACAAGCTGCTACCGCAGGGTCCTGGGGACCTTGGGAATACGAGTCAAAGCTGCACTGGGGTTCCTGTGAGGGACAAATAGAGCTGGGAGTCCAGATGACCGGCCCTCAGGGCAGACCTGTGCGTTCTGGGGTGCGGGACTGGGGGTGGGGGCTGGGGGAGAGTCTTTGATGGGTGCTGGGTTGGTGGATAGGCACCCCGGGGAGAGTCCTAGGATAGTAGGAGAGTTGAGGTCGGGCAGGGGCGAGCCCCCGGCTGGGCCAGAGGAGCTGGCACAGGTTTACTGGGAGAAGGAGTTAGGAAAGTGGTCGGGGGAGATGAGACGCTCAAGTCAGAGCCCGGCAGCCGCTGGGCAGCTGGTGCGGCGGTAGAGGGGCCCGGGTGGCGAGGCAGCGGGCTCCTCCGCGCCTCGGGGAGCACTGGCCACACAAACCCTCACCTCTACCACCCAGCCCAGGGCGCCCAACTCTCCAGACCCTACTCCCTGCCAGCCTCTCGGGTCTCTCTGCCCGCGGGAGCGGAGTTTCGCCAAGTCCGGGTCGCCACCGGCAGGACACTGCGCCTGAAGCCCGCGGCGCCACCCACCTTCCCCTGCCCCCGGGTCAGCGGCGCTCACCTGGGGGCGGGGGCCGGCCCTGCCCACCGCCCCGAGCAGCAGGAGCGCCAGGCGAAGCGGGCCGGGGGCGCCGGCCATGGCGGGGCGCTCAGGACTGGGCCATCGCTGCCACCTGCGGAACCGCGCGCGGCGACTAATCCCCGGCGGGTGGCGGGCGGCGGGCGGCGGGGGAGGAGCCGGCGCGGGGCCGCCCCGCCCGCGGGAGGGGCCGGGCGGGGTCCCTCTTTCTTCCGCCCCGCCCGCGGAGGCCACTGGGCTCGTGCCTGCGCGCCCCTCTGCCGGTCCCGGGTCGGGAGGTACCCGGCGCCGCGCTGCGGACGAGCGCTGCTGGTATTTGGGAAGCGCAGGAACCGGACCCTCAGCCCGGCCTCGGCACCCCGGACTTTGCTTCAGCTTCCCCGAGCCAGGGGAAGCCAAACACCCCACTTTCTCAGGGTAACCCAAAGAAAACTGAGGCCGGAGGAGCTCAGGGACTAGGCCAGGGTCATGCCGCCCTTCAGACACCTCCCAGAGAGTGTAACCCTAGACCTGCGAGTGACTTAAAGATCCAATCGGCTGAGCTACCCTGTCGCAGGCTCTCTCTGCATTCCCGGACTGGGTCTTCCGAGCCACTCTGGGACAATCGCTGTTGGAGAGAGGAGTGGGGATCGAAGACGAATGTGTCAGTGGGGTCTTGAAAGTGGGAGGCTCTAGAGGGTCCTTGCCTCCACGGTCACCCTCCACGACCCCCACCCCCCTCATGAACACACTCACCCCCCACACACACACAACCCCTAGGACTCCAGAATAACCAGCTCCTACAAGTCTTGTCTCAGCGATCATCTGTGTCCTGACTGTTCCTTGCGTCCCCTGTATCTTTATTTCTCTCCTTTGTGAGAACTCTGTATTGCACCTGCTTTTGGTCCCTCCACCCCCCAAACACAATAGGATTCAGAAGGAACCAAATGGTGCACAGATTCACCCTCAACCAGTTTCGGGGGGGCAGTGAAAAGAAGGCACAGGAGTGGGGATTAAAGTCCCCCCTCGCTCCCACATACATGCACACAAACACATTTTGCTATCACTGCTGGGAAGGGAGGTGGCAGCAGCACTCAGTCCTGGACCTGCCATGGGTATGTCTGGAACATTCCAGAGGGAAAGGGACTCTGTTGGAGTAGCTGTTCCTCGGGGAGAGGACTGAACTTACCAAAGCCCAAAGGGAGTTTGGATCCTTGTAGGGAGAAGAGGAGATGGGGGAGGAGGTGGGGACAGTTCACAGGAGCCAAGGCCTCCCTTTTGGCAAGAGAGGTCCTCCTCTCCTGCAAGTTCTACCTTAATTACCTGGAGTCCTGTGCCCCTCTTCTGCCCAGAAGCCAGTTTGGCAGCCACCTTTGCCAGTAGGATTAGCTTGTTCAGCTGCTTGTGACAGAAAATCCCAAATAACAATGGCAGCCCAAGGGCTCTCTGAGGTAAAACAAAGCCAGAGGTTCAGCCCAGGGCTCGAAGCAGAGACTTCCTCATCTTCAGGATTCCAGGTTCTTCACACACCCACCGTGCTCAGGATTTAGCATCCATGATCTGAGGCGGCTGGCCCAGTGATACCAGGGATAACTAAACCCCAGTCAGCAGAAAGGAAGAGATGGTAAGAGAAAGGGTGCATCCGCACAGATAAGGGCACATCTTGAAAGACACAGTCAATCATTGTACATCCACTGGTAAAGACTTAGACATGCAGCACTCTTAGCTCCAAAGGAGGCAGGGAATGCACCAATTATTCCAGCAGCCCCTGGCAGAGGTAAATATCAGGACTTTTATTATTCTTCAAGAAAGCAAGGTAGATGGGTAGATAGGTAGGTGGGTAGATAGGTAGGTAGGAAGGTAAGTATGTAGATAGATATTTGGGAAAGCAGGGTTGGGGGAGGTGAGAGAAGAGGGCAAAATAGGGGGGTGGAGAAAGTATTCAGACAGAATGAGGCTTTTATAGGGAACAACTATCATATTACTCTTATTTAATAAATATCCATAGAGCACATGGTGTGCACTCTATACCCCCTTTCTCTGCTAGGAAACTCCTCCATCTGTGAGGAGAGTTTTTGTGCTTAATCAGTACAGAGCAGGCGCCTCAGCTGCTGCTCTCAAGCATGAGGGCAGGAGTGGATGGAGTCATACCCCCCTGCCTCCTCCTCAGGACAGCTCAGAGGTGTGCGCCACAGTCTCCCAGAGACCCCAGAAATAACTGCTCAACAATGCACATGGTGTTGACTTCCTTCCCTGATCTCATGAAATTACCAACAGTGGGGCACTAGCTCTTCTTGGGAGCACCTCCAAGAAAAACAAATTGCTTGTACTAAACCCTCATCTCGGGGTCTGCTTCTGGGTGACCTCAAGTAAAGACAGCGGTGGACTTATGACAACATCCAGGGAAGGTGGCCTGCCCCCTGATCCCAGAGGCATTTGGGTAGTAGATTACTCAACCTCTCGTTTGAACACCTGGAGGTCCAAAGCCTCTGCGTTTGCTAACATCTCATCTCAGCACCTACCTCTCTGGGTTCTAGCTGTCTCTTTGTTAGACTGAGGCTCCCAGTGGACTGGCTGCATTTCAGCACTGGTGTAGGTTTGAACCTGTAAGTGCTCAGTATTGGTAGACCCGGCCTGGTATTGTGTCCCGGTGCTTCTGAGAATGAGCCCTGCAGCTGCTCTGGGTACTCTACTAGACATTTGGGAGATTTGTCTTTCCAACTTGCAAGCTAAGTAAACAAGAATAGGTCCAAGGTCTGACTCCTTTTTGGTCACAGCTTAGCTTTCTCCCTTCCTCCTTATCCAGTCTCCTAAAGGATATGCTTTCTCAAATCTTTATCTTACCTTATCCCTATATCTTATCAGTGGTATCCAGGACCAAGTCCTTGAAACTGGTTAGCATCTGAGAAATCTGCTTGGATATACTCCTAGGTTATCTCCCGATTAGACAATTTGTAAGTACTCCCACTGCAAGTACTTTCATTGCTTGACCCGTACAGTTCCTGAGGCTGAACTGTCTTCTCCCACTCTGCCTGTTAAACTCCTACTCATATTTCAGGACCCAGCTTGGGCAGCCCCCTCTCTAAGAAAGCTTTTCTTATCCCTGCCCCTCAACTCTCCTTAGAGACAGTATAGGTGGTTTTGTCTCCTCCACTGAGAGCCTGAGAGGCTTCCCTGCATATGGGTATCCTCCAAGATTTTACAGCTTCTGTCCATCCTCAGAGTCTCAGGGAAGGGGTCACTTGGAAGCTTTCCATGATTTCAAACTCTCTGGTTCCTCAGGGCCCAGTCCCTCATGCTTACCACCATCTAAGTCCTTTGGAACACCCTTCGATGTTTGCCAGCAAGTTTCTCAGTTCCCACAGCAAGGGTCTTGTTTCATTTATCTCTGTATCCGCAGCCCCCAGTGCTATGTTTGGCTTGGATCAGATGCTCAGTGACTCTTGCTCAAAACAACAGAGTGAGCAGAAGCACTTCCCATGTTATGTCATTGTCCTTTTTATGATTTCCCTAGCAAGACATGAGCTCCTTGAGGAAAGGAGTATGTTCTCATTCATCCCTGGAGATCTGGCATTAGCACTGGTGATGACCTAGTATGTGATCCAGCACAGTAATACTTGCTGCAATTGAAATGTATCACTCAAGTCCGATGAAGCATCTGACACATAGTAGGTACTTAAAAACAGCAGAAAAGGATGGCTAGGAAGAGCGGACAGATAATGTGTAGGTCTCCTCCCAAACTATTACCAGGGCCCCTGGCTAGGCCCTGCTGTCATCTGAATGTTGGCTCCCCCCAACCCATCCCAACATTTAGTTGTTGAAATCCTAACTCCCAAAGTAATGATATTGGGAGGTTGGGTTTTAGGGAAGTGATGAGATAATGAGAATATGAATGGGTTTGGTTTCCTTATCAAAGAGACCCCAGAAAGCTCCCTCCCTGCTCCCACCTGTGAGGACATAAAGAAAATGGCTATCTGTGGACCAGGACCCCAATCTACCAGGTCCACAATCTCAGGCTCCAGGATGATGAGAAGTGGATAATTATTGTTTATAAGTCACATATCTGCAATGCTTTGGTCTAGCAACCCAAATAGACTAAGGCAGCCCCCAACACAGAAGGCTTGATGGGCTCTCTAAAAAGAGTTGATTCAACAGTATCACCTATGAAACTAATAAGAACCATTGTCAGAAACAACAACTACCACTTGTTAAGTCCTAATCTCTAAGCCAGGTGCCTGATCTCAAGGTTTATGACTGTTGTGCCTGATCTCAAGGTTTATGAGCAACTATTATCATACCCACTTTATGGATGAGGAGACTGAGGCTTGGGGATGAAAAGTGAACTGCTCACAGTGTAGCACTGATCTTCATCCTAGGTCCACCCACCCCTGAAGCTGGTGCAGCATCCCTGGGAATCAGCCTATTCTTTGGCAGCATAGAGGGTGCAGGTGCCAGCTCTGCCAACCTATCTTCCCATGGCTCCTTCCACAGCAGCCCAGCATTCAAGACATCTTCTGTGTCTCTAAAATGTGGCACCCCTGGTTTCTACTAGAAAAACTTTCAGATTATCTTCAGAAATAGGGGGTGGGAATGATTGATGTGTGCACCCAAGGAAAAGAGACTGTGAGTCTTTGTTCCAGTGGATACAGACCAAAAGTGAGCTACCCTCCTTTGTTTTTGGCTGGAGAATACCTTCTCCTAGGAAGACCTGGCCAGTGGGGAAGGAGGGAAGTGAGAAAATGCAGCCGATAGGAATGGAAGGGAGGGAAGGGGAGGGGGAGAAAAAACTGCTTTAAAAGATAGGTATCTCTTACTCAAAGAGTTCAAATTTCTTTTCAAGCACCATCTTCTTAAGTAACTAATTTTCTAAAGCTCAAAACGAATTCATCTTTGGGAGAGGGTCAGATGAGGAAAGAGCTAACTTTAGTGTACCTAAAGCAGATATACATGTACACACACACCCTTACACAGAGCTTAGAATCTGTCTTGGGTTCAAATTCAACACAATCACTCTGAAAATTTCCTGGCCTTAGTCTCCCAAGCTGTAAAATGGGTGTAGTAATAAGAGCCTGGTATTGTTCTAGGAGTCACTTGAGGATTATTCCATTCAGTTTTTACCATGGCCCATGCCCTAGTCACTATGACCATGCCCTAGTCACACCAGCCAACGGGTCTGTTGCTGGGGGATGCTAGAGACTCCAGGGGAATTCAGGGGAACCTAACCGCAGCATTTCCTGCAGCAGGAGTGTGCAATGGGAAGATGTCCCTGTGGGCAAAGGCTCCATCCCTGGGCTTCCTGCTTTTCTTCTTGGTCCCTATCTCTGTCCACTGACCCAACATTTAGGGAGCCCCCCTGGGCTATCAATTTGGATAGGTTTGTACCCCCATTTTACAAATGAGGGTCTGAAGCACAGAGAAGAGACTGAACTAGCCCAAGATGGTTCAAGCTAACCCATGAGAGCTTAGATACAAACTCCGCTGTACCCCACACACTGACTGCACCACCCACATTCACCAGAACTGTTTGCCAGTCAGATCAGAAACAGTCCTGGCCAGAACCTGGCACAAAGAAGTCCTCAGTGAACTGCACCATTGACACCACAGTTACTCGCCATTCTCCCTGCCCCCCCCCCCATCTTCTGGGCTGGGTCAGCTTTCAGCAAGACAGCAGGAAAGACTGTAGCACCTAGGCACTCTGGCTTCAGTTCACCCCTTTCCAGCCCTTGGGGGCTACAACCAGTCACCCAGGTCTGGGGATGGGAGGAAGCCAGCTGGCCCCAAAAGTCCCTTCCCCCTGTGCAATGCCCCTTTGGCTGCCCTCACCTACTAGTCCAGCCCAGCTTCCCTCCCAGGTGCTGGGTGCTGTCCAGCTCTGGGCAGTCAGCTGGAGAGGATTTACAGCCTCTCAAGTCGCTGTGATTATTGTTCTTTTGGGCGGCTGCAGCACACTGTATTTCCAAAGTGTCATCGTGTGGTTTTCATAGCTGACTCTGCTGCTGAAAGAAGTCAGTGGGACCGCTCCCACTTTACAGGAGGGGAAACTGAGTCTCACAGGAATTAGGGATTCATTCGAGGTCACTTAGCAAGGTGTGGCCACAGTTTGTGCACCTCCAGGCCAAGGAAGAGAAAATTATGAGGTGAGAAAAAAGTTCCTCTCTCTTCTCTATATAGGAACTCTGCCCAGGAATGACTCCTGCACTATCCATCTCCCCTGGAGGGATTCTTCCAGCAATGGGGAAAAGGTGAGGGGAAGCTCAGGGGAGGGAGTGAGGTGTGGGGAGAAGGGCTTGGCAAGAGAGGAGGAACCAGTGACGAAGATAAGTGTCACCCAAACAGCCGTCCACCTCTTCCTTCTGACTAGAAGATTGGGTAGCAGAGCCAGTTGAGTGTTCCCATGTTCTGGGCCCAAGAACATGTTGATTTTCTGGGGCACCACACACTGGATCCCACACTCTGGTGTCTTCAAGTCTAAAATTAGGGTGTTAGCAGGATTGGTTATTTTGAAGGCTGAGAGGGAGAACCTGTTCCCTGCCTCTCTCTTAGTTTCTGGTAGCTTCCGATAGAGGGCTACTCCCTAGGACTTCACATTGACTTCCCTCTGTGCATGTCAAATTGCCATTGTTTTTTTGGACACTGGTCATCATGGCTGAAGGCCCACCCTAAGTGACCTCACTGCCACTTGGGTCATTACCTTTGTAAAGACCTTATTTCCAAACAAGGTTACACTCTAAGTTACTAGGAGGAAACTTCAACCTTCAACCCTTAACACAACAAGAGCACATGCTGGATTTCCCTTGATTTTTTTTTAAGTGAAATTTTGTTGATTGTTGCCAAACTGTATAAGTTGGGGAGGGCGGGAGCACATTTTTACCTTTCTGTGAAAATAAGCTTCACCTCACCAACCGCAAAAGTTCTAGTGACCTTTCCACTACCAAGTCTACACCAGCCATCCTTCCTTCCCACCTCCATTTCCTTCCCCTCTGGCAACCACTATATTTTTCATAGCGTCTAAGAGTTATTTTTGTTATGATTTGCTAGTTCTTTTGATTTGATTATTTAAATTCTACATATGAGAGACCATTTGTTTTTCACTTTTTGACTCGTTTGCTGAGCTTAATCACTTCAAGTCCCCCCTTGTTGTTGAAAATGGCAAGATTTCATCTTTTTTATAACCAAGTAAGAAGCCTTTGAGCATATATATACCATGATTTCTTTGTCCAATTATTTTTCAGTGGACAATTAGGTTGTTTTTATGTCTTAGCTATCACAATAGTGTTGCTATGAACAAGGAGGTGCATATGTGTTTTCAAATTAGTGTTTCCACTTGATATTTAAAGTAGTCAATGGAATGTGAAGGATATTGATACAGGACACTTCCAGATTGCTTGATAACACCTCTTCTACCCTGTCTTCCTCCATTTACCAGCTGGACACAGATGATTTAGTGGTGAACCCCAATGCCCCAGGGGACTATGCAACCACCAGAGAGGAGCCCAGGACCCTGAATGGCCCTGCAGAGTGACCTTGGATTGGATCGTGTAAAGTCACTGAGATTTGGGGCTATTTTTGACTACAGTTCATATATTGACAAGCAATGTCTTGTGACCCCAAGTCAGCCAGGGTGCAGAGCTAGTTAGTCCAAGCAGGGGGCTTTGAAGGTCACGTCTGTGTAGCTGAAGTTAGGGGAAAGATCTTCCTCATTCTTGGCCCACCTCTTTCTCCTTCCCCCGTCCTTTTGTCGGTGGATGACCAAATCCAAAATGGGCCTGTGTGACTGTGGACCCTGTGCCTGGGCAGCCAACCCATTGTTTCTTACCCACCTGGGTCCTCCTCACTCCTCGCCTTCAGCTGTTCCCACCTGTCTCCCTTTCCTCTGGAGAGAGGGTAAAGAGTCGGGGACTGAGTGATTATGACAGAGTCCACATTGTCCCCTCACAGAATTAAAACTTGGCAGGAAAAAAGGAAATGTGTCAAATTTTACATGCCTGGGAATCAAATGAAAAGAAGCATCACACAAGTTTTCTCACCATAGCTTTTCAGTGCTTCGGCTGTGACTGCAAAACCCACTGTGACCAAAATGAGAGAGGAAACCACATCACCCAAGGTTATAATCAAAGGTGTCCTCTGACTAACAAGCTAACCAGCTCAAAGCAAGCTCCTTCTTAGAAACCCTCCCAGCTGTGTCCCCACAGCATCTTCAGACAACCAGGCACAGGCCTCAGAAACCTGGGGTGCAAACACTTGGCAGAGAGACCTTGTGGGCCCCAGAAGTTGTTTCTGAAAAGCACAGTTCTGGGGAGGTGGCTCCCTAGAAAGGTCTCACTGGCTTTCAAGAGTTAGACTCACTCCAGGGCTGAGTCAAGTTTCTGTAAGAATGCCCAGGACAAGGAGGCATGAGTTCTCAGGGCAGGTGGGGACCCAGTGACATACTGGATATTGTCTCAGAACCTTCTGGAAGTCTTTCACTGTCATGTCCAAGCTGGACAAAATCACTTCCCTTGGTTCCGCATAAAAGAAAAGTGATAATCTGATATCCACATATACTCCCTTTTCCAACTAATAGAAGAATGCAAAACAGAAAATCTGAGTGTTTCAAGCTGATTGCTCCCAGCAAACTGCCCCAGGGTGCCTTCATTATCTGAGTACAAGTCATCTCTGGTTACTTGTATCTCTCACATAACACTGGGATCCAGTTAAGTGGTTGTAGCTGTAGCCAACCCTGCAGACTTCCTGCACCATCCCAGGGTCAAAGCCTAGAAGTTTCTACTCTTGTCTCAGGTCGTTTCTCAGTCCCAGCTGACTTGTGACATGAGGCCCATTCCCCTGACCTGCGTTCAGGGGAAACTTCCAGTCTCCTTATATTGTGGTTTCGCTTCCAGATCTAGCCTTGTGTGCCTTGGCAGCATGTCTTCTGAGGACCAGAATTCTGTATTCTCAACCTCTGCAAGGCCAGACCAAGAGGTCCCTCATCCTCTTTCTTGAAAGTCTTCACCCCTGACATTCAGTGATGCCCTGGTTTCTGGCTCATTTGCCCAATGGGAAGGCAGCAAAGCTGATGAACCTACCTAGCACCTACTGGCTCATATATCCAATCACTCACCATCTGGATGCTCTCAGAGAGAGCTCCTCAGGACAGGATAGTGGGCTCAGAGAATTATTTCCCAGCCTGGAAGTTTTGCCATGTGAAAATGCACAATCCCTTTTCCAAAAACCAGCGCTATTTCAGGGATCTTAGAGTCAGAGACCGTAGAGGTAACGGCAGCAGTGGCCAAGGCAGAGATCTCAGCTGTGGTCAACACCAGTGCCAGGGCCCCATGGCTCATGAAAGTAAATGAAAGACAAGAGT
The DNA here is from genome assembly GCA_004024945.1 of Uropsilus gracilis. Classification (NCBI taxonomy): domain Eukaryota; kingdom Metazoa; phylum Chordata; class Mammalia; order Eulipotyphla; family Talpidae; genus Uropsilus; species Uropsilus gracilis. The sequence continues at coordinate 11,974 of PVHY01026549.1, forward strand.
GGGCTCCCATCATCAAACAGGTTGTGGGGTCCCAGGTCTAATGATGAAGACCCTGGAGATCTGTCTCTGTTCATCAAGGAGTTTGAGATCATTGTCTCATGTTTATGCAAGACCAGAGCTAGACTACCAGCAGGTCTGTTTGAAGGAGATTGTAGGCATCAGAAACGACAGCAGTCATGTCAGTCTGGATGGCAAATGATTCCCGCTGCCATCTGCAGGCCTTCATGCTGCTACACTCTTGCCCCCATGTCATGGGGCAATGGGAGGAACAAGATCAGCAAGCTCCACATGGTGGCACATGACTGGGACTCTGTGCTGATGGGTTTTATCCTACCCCCCTGGCAGTGCTTCAGTCCCTTGGGCCCAGGTGTCTGCTGTGAATGGCAGTTCTGCCACCTTTGCCAAAGTTATTTCTATGTCATCCCCAAGGCCCACTTCTGACCTGTGGAAAGAAACTCCCAGCAAAATCTTTCTATCCTCAGCAGCGTATCTGCAGGTGGCCACTGCATGTTACTTTTCCACAATTAAAAACAAAAAACAATGAATTAAATGAAAAAGCAAACCAATCAGCAAAAAATTCCTTTTTGGTATAATAATCCCTGCAATCGCCTGCCTTTAAGATTGTAGTGAAAATCACATGAGAAATGTGCAAGAAAAGCTTAGGAATCAAAGCTGCCTGGTCAGAAGGAAAGGTCACCATCTATCTATGACATTCTTGATGCTCCATGCCCACGTGCTCACAGACTTTCCTTCCATGTGCTCTCCCCAGAGGTCATTGTCACCATGTAAACTTGACCTGCCTCTGTCCACATGCACCTTTGCTCTGCTGTGCCTCTGCCCCAACCCAATATCCTTGAGTCAATCCCATCCATCCATCATGGCTCCATCTAAATCCTGCTCCCTCCAAGGACCTTACTCCATCCTCCCAAAGAGAGTTGAGTCTCTCCTCTGCACCCCACACTCAGTGTGACAGACTCTTTCTGACTTACACTCCTGCCTTGCAGTTTGTGTTCTCTGCTCAGCCCCCCACCCTGCAGGCACCCTCCCACCTCTGGCCTGAGGGACAGCATGGTGCTGTGCCCCAAAGGTACTTGACACCATCATATTGCATGACAGTGAGGTGACAAGGACTTCCATTGGTCATCCGTTGGTTTGGGGCCTGGATGCTGGAGATGAGTGTCCAGCCTCCAGGGAGCAAGTCCATAATAAACCTCTTCTGACAGAAATGCCTGAGTTCAGAACCTAGCAATCTTAGATTATATTTGCAGAGAAGGCTCTTAAAGTAGCAAAACTTTAGATTTATGTCTCTGTGAACAGATGTGGAAGGAAAAATCAATTCCTCATAGGATTGGCTTATTTGTTTTTTATCGCAGTGCTAAATATTATGCACCGAGTGACAAATTAATACATAAATTGACCTAGAGACATCTACAACTGCCTGCCTCGACGAGAATGGATGGGAGCTGCCCAGGCCACTCCTGACTGGATGTGGCAGATATCTGATGCTGTGTTGGGCAAGGCAGGGTTTCCTGGAAGGTGTTGGGAGATGAAGTCAACTCCTGTGTGTTAAAGTAATCTAGACCTATCCCAGATCAAGCAGAGATGCCCACACACTTTAGTTTGGGGATGTGTGGTGGCTTATTCATGGTGCTGCCGGTTCCAGAGCTTTTCCAGGCTGATGAGACAGATGTCAGCCAGAAGGCTTGGCAGTACACAGGACCCTTGCCACCATGGCCTTCTCTCCTCCAGTAGGAGAGAAAGAGAATGGAGAAACATCACACTGGCCCTTAGAATGGTGCCCCTGGGAGCTGGCCAGACCTGCCTACCCCACTGGACCACCGGCCCTCCCTGGCGGCTCTGGAAGTGCGTGATACAGGCAAATGAAGCATGAGCTCAAGTTTGCTTGGCAGGTGTGGGCCCCCCAAGAGGATCCTGGAGAACAGGTGGCAGGTGAGCATGAGAGGCAAGGGCAGGGCCAGGTGAGCAAGTTTATGCCAAAGCCCTGGACCAGCTGTCCCACCCATCAGGAGAGAGACCTGTGGAAGATGTGGGAGCTCAGGTTCACCAAGGGTCCCCACAGCTGACTCTGGCTGCCCAGGCCGGCTTGATACTCCAGAGAAAGCAGAGCAGACAGAGAGAGAAAGTCTGTTCTCAAAAAAAATTCCATAAACATGGAAAAACACTAAAAGTGACTGCTTTCCCCAGGAGAAGGGATGACACATAATAGACAAAGCTTGTGATGTGGAGTAGCTAAATGCCAAGCAGAGAGTTTTTAACTCTGCAGGCAGGGGGCAAGAGAAGGGGGGGGAGAGAGAGAGAGAGAGAGAGAGAGAGAGAGAGAGAGAGAGAGAGAGAGAGAGAGAGAAAATGAATTGGAGAATTGATTTTTGCTGGAGTCTGGCAACCTCTAGTTCAGGTCCTTATCATGATGGACATCAGTTGTCTTTTGGGGAATAATAGAAGGGACAAGAGGAACAATGGAAAAGGGAAGGATTTGCATAATCAGGAAGGAATACATGGAAACCACAAATGAGAGATGGGAGTTTTTATCTTCTCAGACACAGATTGAGGTCTCCAGTCACATGTTTAAGGAGGCTGGGGGTCTCCAGAATCTGTCAGTCGGAAGACTGGAAAAGCACCCCCACCTTCATAAACACCATCTTGAAAAACCATGAAGCTGTCAAGAAATGAGAGGTTCAAGCATTGTCTATCTGCATCAGGTCAAACGAGGATTTTGCTGGAAATAGAGGAGGTATTTTAATTAATCAGCCAGAGGCTGAGGAAGAATGAGAGGGAAAGGTAGCTTCTGTCAGGAAAGACAGGAGCTGCCAGTTCAGCACATATGTGAAGCAAAGAGGAATTTTCCTGCTCTGAGAACACCTGTTCAGTCTAAACTGTTTATAAAGAAACAACTGCAGCCGTATCACCCCGACACCTCCCACACCCTCAAGCAAGATGATTTTGTGAACCCTCCTTCCCTGGCTCCTTTTGGGAAAATGGAGCCATTAGAAAATAGAGTCGTTAGGGTAATCTACTATAAACCAATAGCTTCTAAAGAATCGGTATTGATTCAGGGTAGACAAAAGAACATTTACATTTCTTGAGCATTACTCCAAAGTCATGCTCAATTCATCTCACAAGAGTATATGTAAATCAAGGCTTGCATGTTCAAAGAAGCTGGTTCTTTTTTGCAGCCCTAGCCAGATGCTGGAAGATAGAAGCAACATAGTTCACTAACTTTTCACAGAAGTGATTTTTCTAAGGCAAAATGCAGCTCTAAGCTTCAAAAATTCTTGGGAAGTGTATGACTCTGAGAAAAATAGCATTTAAGAATGGATGTTTTCAGATTTTGATGCTTAGAGGGGAGATCTTTTCAAAATATGTCTTTTCCCTCCGTTCAGTCTGGGGACTTCCTCAAGAGAGACCCTCTCTTTCTCAGCTGCTCACTAGAAAGACTGGGGTCCCCCTTCTAAGTATCTTCCCACCACTTTAGGCTTACCAGAGAGCTCTCTGCCCATGAGAGAGGTATAGTCTGGGCACAGATATCACAATGCTCTTGCTGAAGTTAAGCTCCTCTGAGATCATAAAGAGGAAGCATGGGAAATATGCTTAGGATTTGTTTTCAAAGAAAAGGAGGTAGAGAAAAAGGATGGTAGGAAAAAGGGAAAGAGTGTAGAGGAAAAAAGGCATAGTACTGGCTATCTGACTTTCTAGATCCCCTCAAGGGCCCAGGCTCTCCTCTCCCACCCACCAGGTGTGTTGACTGAGACTGATTTACAGCTGCCCAGACCCCTCTGGTCACTGGGCTCCTTCATGCCTATGGGACCAGCCTGCAGGCCATCCCCAGCCATTGGCTCCCAGAGTGGTTGAGGCCTTTGCTGGGACTGCATGGAGGCCCAGCATCTCTCTCTACCCATCTGGCCTCCATCGCTCTCCTAGGGTGCAGCTCCCAGGACTCATCCCAAGCCTGCATGCAGCTCCAGCACAGAGATATTTCCAGAGAATCTGACCTAAGACATGGAAGAAGCAACTTTTTTAGTAGTTTAATGAATGCACACTTTTTAAAATCAAATACAAGAAAGGCTTAAAAGCCAGTGCCTATACACTCCTGGGTAAATTTTGGTGACTTCCTATTTCCTCAATATTAGACATGATTTTGGAGTTATACTGCATGTCCTCAGTATTCCTTGAATGTTGTCATATGATGTCTTTTTATATCTAATGCAAGATTGCATTAGATATAAACAGCACCTTCAACAAACACTGCGTACTCTGTGGACATCCAGAATTAAGTCACTGAATGATTTCAATTGTGAGTGGCTTTTTGAACTTCTTCTTTTTTTAATTTAAATTAATTTTTTAAATTTATATATAAATTTCACAACTTTGTAATCTCAAGGGTTTGCCCCCCCCTCCCCTCCCTTCCCCCCCTTTCCCTCCTGTTCATAGTTGTGCATTTCATTTTGGTGCTTAGCTTGTTTTGACTTTCCTCAAGGCTTTTATTTTTTATTTATTTATTTTTTTTCCCTATATCCCTTACATTAGTTAGACCATTTGGTTTCTGCCTTTTCTTTATGGCTTGTCTCTGCTAATATGATTTCTTCTAAATGCATCCATGTTGTTATGAAGTCGTCCAATTTGTCATTTTTAATTGATGAGTAATATTCCATCATGTATATATACTACAATTTTTTCATCCAGTCCTCTGTTTTGGGGCATTTAGGTTGTTTCCATGACCTTGCAATTATAAATTGTGCTGCAGTAAACATCCGGTACAGGTGTCCTTTTGTACCCACATTGAGGTCTCTTTTGGGTAGATTCCCAGAAGAGCAATTGCTGGGTCAAATGGTAGATCCATTTTCATTAGCTTGAGGGTCCTCCATACCCCTTTCCATAGTGGTTGAACTAGTTTACATTGCCACTAGCAGTGTAGTAGTGTTCCCTTCTCTCCACATCCTCACCAGCAATTTGTGTTGTCTGTTCTTTGGATGTGGGCCATTCTTGCTGGTATAAGGTGGTATCTCATTGTGGTTTTGATTTGCATTTCTCTTATTACTAGCGATGTTGAGCAATTTTTCATGTGCCTGTTGGCCATTTGTATTTCCTCTTTGGAGAAGTGTCTTTTTAGTTCTTCTCCCCATTTTTTGATTGGGCTTTTTGTTTTGCTTTTGTTTAGTTGTGTGAGTT
>PVHY01026551.1:0-17158 GCA_004024945.1 Uropsilus gracilis
TTATAAAAAAATTAAAAAATAAATTTAAAAAAATAAATAAAAAATAAATAAAACTATCCATTAAATACCTCTCCTGAATCCTCTTTGTTGTTGTAAACAACTGGTAATGGTTTGCCTCTAAAAACAGAAAGTATAGATTGAAGATATTTATAAAGATGTGTCAGCATTTAGGATCATGTTCTGCACGTAATAATGGTCTTTGTTTTATTTTTAAAACTCAGTGGGAAAAATGCATGTTTAAAAACACCAAGAAAGCAGAACCTGCCTATTTTTAATTCCATGGGTTTAGGCCGGACTCATATGGTTGAAATTTAACTCATATAGTTGCATTTTCTAGCTTTGAAAAGCAGGAACACCTTCTTTAAATCTAAATAAAATGTAGCTGGAAGTTTGTTGAAAGGAAGGGGCTCTGCAGCAACCCCAGGCCTCTGAGAGGATGCCTGGGAGGTGGATTTGAGACAGAGCCAGATGGTGTGTATATCCACCAGTTGACTCACATGCGGTCTGTAGAACCCGCTTTAAGGAGAGCCAGGTACAGCAGCCTACACTGTCTGCTTTAAAGGTCATTATTACGTATTCATGGCTTTGGGGGAGTACAGCAAATATTGTCTATAAATATTTCAAAAGGTAAATCTTGATGCCCTCACCCTGAGACTAATTTGATAGCAATGACTAAGGCTTCATTATAATTTTAAGTAACTCTACTAACCTACAAGCATTCTTTCATATGGTCATTACAGTAAAAAGGTTCATGTTACTTATGCCCCAAACATTTGCACTGCTTAGAGGGGATGTGGCCTTCTGTCTTCCTGAGTTGAATTGCCAAGGTGTTTAAATACTTCTACTTCCATTATCATCACCATTCCCACCAACTGAAACACCTTCCCCTAGATGTCTGCTTAATTATGGCTATTATTAGTTATCTACAACCTCAAAAATAAGTTTCATCTGAGTGGACATTCTTTGTTTTGTTCATTGATTCATCACAAGTTTGTGACTCTACCATGTGGAAGAAAGTGGGTAAATATTTGTTGAATAACTACTGTCAATGAGGTAATTCAGATATGTTATTGGTTGAAAGGATTTTTTGAGCTCACCTCCTCCATCTGTAGCATTTTCTTTTGCAAGAGAGTTCTGCAAGTGCCAGAAGCTGGAACGAGTGTGAATGCACAGCACTGCACGATAGAGTTGGCTGTTTCTTGATGGACAGTGATTTTATTTTAAAAACAGGATGTGATGTGGTCTGATTTCGGGTTTCCTGGAAGAAATGGACGAGAAAGCACATTGTGGATTGGCTCCCTGGGGGCCCATACACCCTGTCACTTGGACTCATATGGCTGCAATCTAGTATTCCAGGTACAAGGAAGGTAATGCATGTATGTATCTGGGGATGTGGGAAGCGTGTGTGTGTGTGTGTGTGTGTGTGTGTGTATGCATGTGCACGCACACACTGCTAGAGGAATGAGATCAGATAGGTGGCACCACCCCAGGGTTTAGTCTCAGCTGAATCCCATCTCATGACCAGGACAGATTCTTTACCTCTGGTTTAGTTACCTCCTTTGTAAAATGAAGGGAACACTTTGCTTTTTTTTTTTTTTTTTTTTTAATGGGCATAACATTGGTTGTTGGCGTTACATAGGTTTTTGGTGTACAACATTAAGAAGGGAACAGTTTAGATGGTTGTTTCCTTGTTTGTCTCTGAGCTGTTATCAGGATTGCCTTTGGAAAACAGATCCTTCTACTACCAGTTAACACAGACAGCTCTCTGCTTAGCTCTTTGACATGAGTCCCTGTCATTCAAACATTTAAGAAACATGCTCTTCTCAAACCTAAATAAATAAGAGCAAAGCTGTTTGTTGAAAGGAAGAGGCTTTGCTACTATCCTCAGACACCTGAGGAAGATCCAGGGAGACTGGTTTGAGAATTAGTGGGCTAGAGGGTATTTATGGCCCCTTGCAGTCTAATTTAGTTTGTACCTACCTGTAGACATGATGCAGTTTTTAATCTCCATTTGTCTGTGGCCCTAAGCTCTCATATCTTTAAGGGCAAAATCTGTTTATGCTTTTGATAATTCCTGATCCCAGCAGTTATGTGTAAATGTTCCTGCCATTTGGAGGATATGATTTGATGTATATGTAGCAGCCTCATTTTTCTCTAAAGAATAATGCCCAGCCCCCTATCTTTACCTTTTAAAAACACAAGGGCCACACTGAAGGAAAAAAAAAATGACTATGTGCAAGTTCCTGGACTATTCAAAGAAACAGAAAAATTACTGGATCCCAGAGAAACAGGGTAAAAGCACATGTGAATCAATTTCACAAAGAGCTTTGAAAAATATAAGATAATGTGCATAACTCCTGGGTTCACCAAGTCTGTATGCAGTGCCTAGACCATCTCAGGTGCACTATGATGTGCTGTGGATGAAATAGTGAAGCAAGTATGCATTGGATCTGCCCTGGTAGAGTTTATTATCTGAATTTTAAACTTGTTTCTGAGTTGGAAAATAAGCCCAAAAAGTTCAAGTTAGAAATATTACCAAAAATACCTGTATTCTTTCTATAAGACAACATTAATGTGGCTTTAGTATTACTTTATAATCAAGCATCTTTCTGGCTTGATAGAGCTCTGAGTATTAATGTCACTATTTAGTACCAGCTGTACAGGCATCATGTGTTACAGTAGGAACAAAGGTAAGTAAGACACCTCCCTGATCTAAGAGAGCTCGCAATTGAGGCTCACACAAGCTCACAGAGAACTGTGATAAAAGGCTAAATAGACATACTCTTGAGGAAGACTTCACAGCGCTTGGAACTGAAAGGTAGACGAGGTAGCATTCCTGTGGGAAAGAACAGGGAAAATTTCAGGGAACAGCCCATTTGTCCTGGACTTTGAAGGAAGTGGAAAACTCCGATGGGGGAGGCAGAGGGAACGCAGAAACCGCCCTGGGAAAGCATCGCGTGTGCAGAGTCCTAGGTGCTGCCCAGCGTGTGTCGTGCTTTGGAGGCAGAGCAGTTCAGCTGGAAAGGCAGAGTGGAACCTGAGAGTCTTAGACCAGATAAATAGTGCTTATTCTCTTTTCTTTCAACTTACAGAAACATGAGAGTATAGAGATTAGTGTTGGGTAGCTCTGGAATGAGGGGCAGGAACCAGTTATTCTGAGATGGGCATTGCTTTTAGATAAGAGAGATTTTACATATTAGATCCTGACCCAGTGACAAGAGGCTGCCCTCAGGCACCAAGAGATGTACTTGTTGGCTGTCCTAATTCCACCATGTCTGCGGAGGTGATTCCAGCACCAACAGAGATGGGACAGGTGACCACTGGGGTTGCCCCCGTACTTCTTTTAAGGACTGAATGAAAATGAGTAAAATGAGTATGTAGCTGCTGCCTTACCTTACCTGTTTTATCCCGAGTTGGGATTATTAACTTGTGTCTTTTTTTTTTTTTAATTAGGAAAAGATGGCATCTCTTTCCTCCTGAAGACACTTCTCTCCTTTACCCAACTAGAATCCCTTATGAAGAATCCAGTGTGTTCAGTAAAATCAATGTTGCCAATCCTGATTTAAAACGTTTTCCTCAATTCCGGAAAGCCCGTCGATATGATGTTACGCTGTACCCGGGGCAGGTAATGGGCCTTTACAACACTGATGACCTGTCAGTGGGTCCCTCACTGGTACTTTCTCTCAAGTATATCTTGTTCTTCCCAAATCCCAACACAAATGAGAATGGTATTCTTCTGCTGCTCTGCTATTCTGAGGACATTTCTTTAGCCAACTGGCTTCAGCTATAGAATCCCCTACTCATAGGGGAAAGAAGTGGGAAGGAACAGCGCTCCACCTGCTGGTAAAGAGGGGAATGGATGGCGGAGGAACAAAAGAACTCAGTGTTCTTTTATTCAGATGAGGAGAAAGTGCCAGGTCATGGTGCCTGAGCATTTCTGGAGCTCTTGTTTACAATTACTATCTAGTCACTTAGAACCCAGATTCGAAAATGCAGGCTTGGAATCCTTCCAGGTAGTGGGCCTACTGAAGCCAAATGAATGAAGAGTAACTTGTATTGCTTTTGTCACTATCTGAAGCATTTCCAAAGTATTGTTGTACTTAGTGCTGATTCCCAGTGGGGAAAGTCACTTTTACAACAATGGCATTTGCTGTCCAATGTTTGATTAGCAGTGTGAAAGATTCTCATATTCACTTAAAAAGATTTTAATCTTTCCATTATCCCTCTTTCCTGCCTGTTTTCCTTTTACTGCTTCCTTCTCACTGGCCTTCACACTAATATTCCAGCTCCCACACTTTGATTTCACCAAGTGGCCTCAGTCTCTCACAGTCACTTCCCATTGATCTCACTGCCCGCAGCTTCTGACAATCACAGTTAGTTTTCTTTCTCTGTGGACTAGTCTCTCTGGGCATTTCACAGATATACAGTTTTATGTCTCGTCCATTGTGGCTGATGTAGTGGCTGGCATGGTCAAAGGCTCATCCATGCTGTTGAGTGTTTTCAGTGCTACATTCCCTTCATGGCAGAATATATTCCATTGAATGGATTTATATTTTTCACTTAATCAGTTGAAGGGAATCCAGGTTGTTTCCACTTTTTGGTCATTGCGAACAATACTGCTATAAACATTCATGTTAAAGTTTTTCTATAAACGCTTGCAATTTTCTGTGAAATTTCTGGTCATATGGCAGTTATGTTTAGCTTTTTGAAGAACTACCATGCTATTGTCCACAGCAACTGTATCATTTTACATTTCTACCTGCAACTTTTTTTCACATCCTCACCAACACTAGTTATTTTCTCTGATTATTATTATCATCACCATTATATAGTTTTCTAGTGGATGGGAAGTTCTTTTTTTATTGATTACACACACATACACACACACACACATATTTTACATTACTGCATACCCTAAGATTCCCTTAACACCATATCACTGGTGAACCATCATCTTGATCTCTTGTGTTCCTCCCTCCCCTAATTTCACCCTCCATCCCCCTCTCTTGGTATATGCTTTAGTTCTGCTGTCAGTTTGTTAACTTTACCTTGTCCTTTTGTTTGTTTTCCCTGTATCCCACATACAAGTGAGAGTTCTTCTCTTTTAATAGCCACTTTTGAATGGTGATTCTGTCTTTTACATCAGTTTCCCTAACATTCCATAACATTTCACTCAGTTTCCATGAACGTTCCACTCATCCCCTGATCTACCATAAACCAATAGGCTCTGTTTTACTACTTTACTGAAAATATATTTTATGTAAGGCCTTTTTGCCCTCCTAAGGACTAAATTCAGCGCCCATTTCTCCCAAAAGGAACTCCATCTTTCAGCTTAACCTTGTACATAGCAATGCCACTAGTTCCCAACTTTCCTTCGGAAATTGTACCCTATGTCTGGAAAACTGGATTCCTTGGTATCTCTGCTGTTGCTTCTTGTAGTCCTATTTCATTTTCATTTATTAAATGGACGACTGCAGGAAATTTCTATCCTTCCCAAATTCTCCCACAGTGTTACTAGTTAACCACTGTCTGCTCAAACTTGCACAGTAACTTCAATACAGTTCTAATGGGATAAAATCCAGATTTTTTTCCTCTGAATTTAGGACTCAGCATTGGACATATCCTCATTTTCCCCACTGTATTTTCCTTTACTCTGTCTGTAATAGTAAAAGTGACCTTCCTGTCCCTCAAAAGTCTTACCTATTTTGCCTGTGCTGCATCTCCCTAGTTCCATGTGCTCATTCTTCTTGCTCTTCTTGCCTTGTTCAAGTCACACTTCCTCCATCCAGTTTGCCCTTAACTACTATGGTTCATGCCTGTTCTACCATCTCTAGAGTTCTCTGGCATCAACAGCCATTCCTCTAATTCATCATTTATACATTGTTTTGCATGGGCAGGATATTAGACCTTGAAGGACAGAAACTGTGTCCTTCCTCAGAATGCATAAACATTTTAAATACATTTTATGCATAGACCTCTATGATGAAAAAGAGAGAAAACTAGACTTATACAGTCTCTTCCAAAGATTTTGTTTCAGAAAGAGAAGGTTCAGAATCAGAGGCTGGAAAAGCTGGTGATATCTACAAATGCTGGAAAAGGTTTTATAGAACATAAGAACTTGCCAGTTAAAAACGAAATGACTATTCTCCCTATCCCTATGTGGAGCTGAGAGTCCTACCTAAAGCAAGTATATAGGAAAAAGAAATAAAGGGAGTCCAAATTGGAAGAGAAGAAATTAAACTATAACTGTTTGCAGTTGGCATGATAATATACACAGTAAATCTAAACACTTCACTGAGACATATTGGAAACAATAATTCAGTAGAGTGAAGTAGCAACTACAAAATCAGTATACAAAAACAGATTGCATTTCTCTATGCAAATAATGAACTAGAAGGGAAAAAAATCAAGAAAACATTCCCATCTATAATCACATAAAAAAGATTTAAGAACCTCAAAATAATTTTAACAGAGGAGATACAAGACTTGTGTAACAAAACTATAAGACCTTGCTAGAAGAAAGAGAAAAAGATACAAAAATATGGAAAGATATTTCCTGCTCTTGAGTAGAAAAATTAACATTGTTAAAATGATTGCCTTAACCAAAACATACAGATTCAGTGCAATCCCTATCAAAATTTTCATGACATTCTTTAAGGAAATAGAAAAAACATTACTGAAATTTGTAGAGACCACAAAAGACCCTGAATAGCCAAAGCAGTCATGACCCAAAAAAAGAATGGAGGTGTCATATTCCTAGATTTCAAGCTATGTTACATTGCTATTTTAGTCAAAATTATGCAATGGCATAGAATTGCAAGCCCAAAACAAAACCCATACCTATATGGCAGCTAATTTGCAATAAAGGAACCAAGAACATACAGTGAAAAAATGAAAGTCTGTAACAAGTGGTTTTGGGAAAATGGATAGCCACATGCAAAAGAGTGAAACTGGACCTCTCTCTTATACCATACACAAAAGTTAAGTCAAAATGAATTAAAGGTGTGAATGTAATACCTGAAATCATAAAATAAATCTAAAAAAAAAAAAAAAAAAAGACCAAACACATCATAACATTGGCCTCATTGAGGCCGGGCACAGTGGCTCGTGCTTGTAAGTTTCAGCCTATGAAGCGGCCGGGGCTAGGGATCGCGGTTCGAGTCCCGCCTGGGGCCATAGCGAGACCTAGTTCCAAAAAAATAGCTGGGTGTGGTGGTGCGCGCCTGTAATCCCAGCTACCTGGGAAGCTGAGGCTGGGGATGGCTTGAGTCTGTGGTACCCCAGGCAACGAGAGCCTGTGGTTCCACGGGTAAAAATAGCAAGACATAGTCTAAAAAAAAAAAAAAAACATTGGCCTCATGATTTCTTTAGGGATTCAACTATAGCATCAAGGGAAATAAAGCAAACAGGTACAGTAGGACAACATCAAACTGAAAAACTTAATGTACAGCAAAAGAAACTATCATTAAAATGAAAAGAAACCTTACTAAATAGGGGGAAATATTTGTACATCTGATAAGAAGATAATATATCCAAAATCTACAAAGAACTCCTACAACTCAACAAGAATACAATCCAATCAGAAAGTGGGCAGAAGAGCTAAATAGACACCTTTCCAAGGAAAACATACAGGCAGCCAAAAGGCACATGAAAAAATGCTCAATCACTTATCAAGGAAATGTGTATCAAAACCCCAGCGAAATATCACTTCACACCTCTGAGAATGACCCATATCAAAAAGACCAGAAACAAGTGCTGGCAAAGAACACTGGTACACTGCTAGTGAGACTATGGACTGGCCCAGCCCTATGTAATACAGTATGAAGGCTTCTCAAAATATTAAAGATTTATCATATGATCCAGCAATCCTACTCCTAGGTATCTGTCCAAAGAATATAAAAAGACTAAAGATGTATATGCACTCCTTTGTTCACCCTATTTAAAATATCTAAGTTACAGAAACAGCAGATGAGTGTGTTAGGTTGAATTGTGTGTGTGTATGTGTCATGTATTCATTATATGATTGTCATATATAGTGAATATGTGACATACAATATATATATAATGAAATGCTGCCTTTTGTGACAGTATGGATGAACTTGTAGGGATCATAAAAGGAGAAAGATAAGTACTGGCTCATTTATTTTTGTGAAAAGTAAAGAAGCAAAGCAAAGGAACAGATAAACCCTAACCAAACCAAACACTCAGTATCTAACTTCAGAGCTGAAATTACCACAGAGGGAAGGGAGTTGGCAGGAAAAGATGGAGGTGTTCCTATAGATTGTCAGAAGGTTATCGATACTTGGTGGGTGTTGTGTGATAATGTACATTTGAAGAGATGTGAGGCCTATACCCTAAAACATACACAGTATTGTGTACCAGTGTTATATCAATAAAATGATTAATCCGTTTTTTTTAAATGGAAACATTTGTGGGTTTTTCCTTGTTTCCCTTTCATATAGTTATATTACTACAAATTCATTTACATTCCTTTTTCTCTAGAAGCTTTAATTAAGTGTGATTCTGAAGAAAAACAAGATATCCTTTTCCTGTGCTAATCATTTTCTGTTTGGGTTTCAGGTCCTCTTTGTACCCAGACACTGGTGGCATTATGTTGAATCCATTGATCCTGTCACTGTCAGTCTAAACTCGTGGATTGAACTGGTACCATCATTTTTTATTTTTTATTATTATTTTTTTTAATGTAAGCCTTCCTCTTGAGATGCAGAAAATCATCTGTGAAACTTGGTGACTAATTTTAATTAACATTTCATGTTGCCTTATTTGAAATGTTCTTTTTTCATCATGGTATTTAATATTTTGAATATGTAAAACATTTTAATTTTTTCAAAGCTGTATTAAAAGATAAACTCAGAAGTCCTTCTTTCATTGCTGTTTCTCTCCTTCATTCCTTCCATGCCTTGGAGAGATCCATCTTTATCCATTGCTAGTTCATCCCACAGTCTTTTTGGAAATATGTATTAATAATTCAGTAAATGTGTATTTACTTATATATTATTTCTAACATTAATTTTAAACAGCATTCTCATTTTTTCATTGTCTTTTACTGTATTTATACTCATAAAATATGACATTTGTAATATATAAAAGATTAATAATATAATGAATACCAGCAAACCTACTACCTAATTCAAAACCGAGAAAGGTGCTGATAACTTGGATCTGGATCCATTCCATCTTATCCCCATCTGTTTCCTTCAATAGCTTCATTCTCTTGCTTAAACAAGGTTTACCACATATTTATATATTCCTATAATATATACTATTTTACATGTTTTAAGCTTAATAAAATGAAATCATTTAATGTAGTTTTCTGGAGCTTTAAAAAAATGTCTTTAATGAATAGAAAACATACCGTACAAATCATCAATTTCAAATAAGTCTTTGTATATGCAGAGAATTGTACAACCATACCATAATCAATTTGGGGACATTTTCACTACCCTAAAAAGGGAACCCTAGTAGTTCCTCCCCTCTTTTACTTTGCCAGTCATAGGCAATCTCTAACCTGTTTTCTGTCTATAGATTTTCCAGTTTTGGAACTATATAATATGTAGTCCTGTGGCCTAAGTCTTTGACTCTCATGTTTTCAAAATGATGCAGTGACATGTTTCAGTACTTATTTTACTTCTTATTTTATGATTGAAAATACTGCACTGTATAGATATACCATGTTGCCTTTCCACTCATCAGTTGATAGACTTTTGAGTTGTATCTACCATTGGCTATTGTGTAATGCTGCTGTTATTGTTAGGGTACACATTTTTATGGAGCTACTGAATCAGGGTAGCTTGGTAAGCTGGAAACTCAGACAAGACTTCAGGTTCCTGTCTGGAATCTAAAATCATAGATCAGGTTGGCAGACTGGAAACGCAGGGCTGCTGTTACAATCTCAAGGAAGAATCCTTTCTTTTCCAGAAAATCATAATTTTTTCTCTGAAGGCCTCCAACTGATTGGTAAAGGGCCAACCATATTATTGAAGATAATCTCCTTTCCTTAAAGTCACTTGATTGTTGTTACATCTACAGACTATCTTTACAGCAACACTAGACTAGTAAACAAGTGGACATGATAGTTGAACCAAATTGATTCATAAAATTAACAATCACGTGTGTAATCTTCAGAGATACTGCTGGTCTGTTTTCCAAAGCCGTTGCACCATTTACATTCCCACAGCAACAGAGAAAGAGTCCTTTCTTTCTACATCCTGACATCAACACAAGCTATCATTTTGATTTTGCCATCCTAATGTGAAGTGGTGTCTCATCATAGGGATTTGCTTTGTTCAATTTGATTTTAAGTTCCTAATATTATCTATATTGTTATAAGTAGCTATTCATTTTTGCTGTGGATTAATAGTCTTGTGTGTTAATGTGCCATAGCTTACTGGGTTCAGTGTTCTATCAGTGAATAACTGGGTGGTTCATAGTTTTCTGCTTTTAAAAATAACTCTTTTTAAATAGCATTTCTTCTGTAAAAAGCTTATATTAATGAGAGAATAGAACACACAAGAGATATTCCACTTTCTGTTTTAATCCATGGGACAGGCCAGTGAAAAGAGTGTTGTTTTTTTTTTAAATCTCAGGAAGAGGACCACCAAGCCCGGGTGGAAGAGGCAATCACCCGCACACTTGTGTGTGCCCTGAAAACTGCTGAGAATCCCCACAATACCAGAGCTTGGTTAAACCCAACGGAGGTAGGCAGCTTCTGGTTGTCATCCTGCAGCTCATTTCCTATGATAAAGCAACTCTGACTAAAACATTAGTTTTCTAGTTTGTGTAAGTATGTGTAACCATTCTAAAGGATTTCTCTCCCTTTAGAGTGAAGAAACATCTCATGAAGTCAATTGTCGCTATCTAAATGGAGCTGTTTCTGCCTTTTTGGATCATTGCACAACATCTAAGGTAGCAGAAATCCAAGCACTGCGAACAAATAGAGGGAATGTGAGAAAGGAAGATTTTAGTAGCCACTTAACCCTGGAAACAGCAGAACAGGGGGAAGCAAGACCCTTTGGCCCTGATCTGGTTCCTGTAATACGAAGTACTGAGGAACCACCTTCAGAAAAAGGAAGTACATTTGAAAGTGATGGTGAAGACTTTGTTGGCCAAGATGGGGAACACTCTGGAAAATTGCCATGCACAAAGAAACAGCGAATGATGAGTAAAAGTGAGGATGTAATTATGGAACAAACGTCTTCAAATAGTGTTTCAACCCCTTCTCAAACTTTCATTTCCACAGATGATTTGCTGGACTGCTTGGTAAATCCAAAAGTAACCAGGATAGTGGCACAACTGCTTATACAAGGAAGAAGTTTGTGATTCTAAAGAAAATGACTTCTTAGACAATATTTAAAGAACTTTTTTTAAACTGTGATTTTTTTAAAGAAAATGGAAAAATAAAACTTTAATTTTGAACATTAACTTAGTTTCATTCTTTCCTACATTCTTTCATGTTCTTTGCTCTTTGGCCAACTAGCTTTTTGTTATTTGCAGGGCTGCTTTCTTGAGAGCCTTTACTTCTCTCTCATGTCATCTTTCAGCCTATTCAAATGTTATCTACAAGTGTTCTCAACAGGAAATAATTGCTCCATCAACTTCAAGCAGATCTGCCTGCTGCTTGGAAGACAGCCCTACCTTTTGTTTACTTGTTGTCTGCGGTGGCATCAGGGTGACAGTGGCAGAGTAGTGGTAACACAAACTGTATAGCCACAAAATTAGAAGTATTCACTATTGCCTTACAGAGTTAGTCAGCCTCTGCCCTGATGCCTCCACTGGGTGGATCCAGGCCTTGATGTGAAGAGATCACACTTCTAATGCCTGCACTATTCTTACTAGTTATAACACATGTCATTCACAGCAAGATACCAATTATGAGAAAAAGATGAGGGTCCAGTAAGAAGAGGCCTCCTTGTGGAAAGAACTGGGACTTCTGATAATCTACAACTGAAAAATACATCCTGGTGAAATAAAGGAGCAGATGCTACTGACTTTTGAAACTGACTAATACCTTGGTTAGCGAAATCAGTCTCACTCTTTTTACATTTCTGAGATGATCTGAGTAAGTTTATTACTATAACTGTTAGAATTGAGATATTTTAAGTCTATTTGGATAATTATTCATGAAACAAACAGTTGGCAAAGAATTTTCAAAGTCACCTTGTAAGATGAATTGATTACTGGCCCCATCCTTCTCCACTTTCAGAGGTCATCAATAAATCCAAAGAAAATCTGTGCCTTCCTGGGGAGAGGAAAGAAGATTTTATTTTAACTTGCCCAGCAAAAAGGTGTCTGAAGAAAATCCCTTCTGTAACACCTGTCACCATCTGACTGCTACACATGTACTTATTTATTTGATGTTCCTCTCTTCCAACCAAAATGTAACTTTGTAAGTGTTTGGATTTTATTTTGATTATTTTTGTATATACACAGCCTTGATTGGTGCTCAGCAGATGGTATATGCTCTTTGAATATTTGAGTGGATTATAAAAAGGACATTTTGTTGGCAGTACTCCATCAAATACATCTGGGTAGAGGATGCCATAGCCAAGGCTAAGATGTCTGCTATCAAAGGGAAAAAAAAGTCTGTTATCCTCAGTAAGTATAACAAATGCAGACATAGATATTTCCTTTTTTACTACTCCTTTCACCACTTTTTCAAATTGCAAGTAGTGACCCTTTAGTCATAAAATCTATAATGCAAAGGTTAGCATTTTTAATAAATGGAATAGAAAACAACAAAAAAAAATGAGGTTACTAGAGGGTGAGATGGAAGCAAAGGGTGAAGGGATTCCAGTAGAGTGTGACTGAGTTTGGTGGTAGGTGTGGCTGAGTTTGGTGGTAGATTCTCCCCATTTGAGATGGGGAGAATCTGTACTCCTAAAACAGAATAGTGTTGTACACCAAATTAACAGGAAAAGTCATTAGTTTTTTAAGAAGTTACACAATACCTGATTTCAGAGAATTCAGTATTTTGTGAAATATTCCAGAAGATACCTTTTTTTTTTTTTGAGACTAGGTCTTGCTATTTTAGCCCATGGAACCACAGGCTCATGTTGCCCAGGGTACCACAGACTCAAGCAATCCCCAGCCTCAGCTTTCTAGGTAGCTGGGATTACAGGCACACACCACCACGCCCAGCTATTTTTTTGGGGACTAGGTCTCGCTGTGTCCTCCCAGCGGGACTCAAACCATGATCCCTAGCCCCGGCCGTGGATTCCTAGGCTGCAACCTACAGGCATGCGCCACCATGCCCAGCCTGATACATTTTTTTAAAGCTAAGTGTATTTCATGATTTTTAAAGTTACATGTACTGGACCAGACATAAAATATATTTCATAGTATATGTTTGGCTCAGAAAATTTAAACCTGTTCTGAGACAAAGCACTGAATTTCTTTAGAATAAGTCTTTGACATGCAGAGACTCTCAGGAAGGTTCAGATATCATTACAAATATAGTCTAAATGTAAATGGGTGATGGGACATAATTTATTTAATAAAGACAGCGGTTAAGACACAGCAAAAGATCCTGGCAACTTGCCTAGCTAGTGTGTGCAAGTAGGGGAGATGAGGAAGAGGAGAGGCTGTCTGCCACCAGAAGTTCAGCCTGCAGTTCTCAGGTGGGTGTGCCTGAGGGAGTAAAATCAGATGCATTGCCCCACTGGGGGTCAGAGGGATTCCAGAGTACAGCTCAGAGTCACACCTAGGGTCATCGGCATCAGCAGAGCCATCCTACCCAGCAGGAGGGTTCACAAGAATTGCTTTTTCATTTAAAAATGGTCCAGGTTTGATTACAGTGATGCTTATACAATACAGTTGCAAAGCATAATTTTTAACATTTTTTGAGGAGGTGGAAGTGCTTGAGGCCCATAAACATGTGCTTTGAACTCTAAGCATCCAAGAACTTGCTAAAAAAATGTACATTTCTGAGCACTATTCAAGTTACAGAATAGGGTGGGTCAGAACTTGCAGGCTCAGCAAGTCTCAGGTGAATCAAAGACCAAGAGTTTTAACTTTGCTGCTCCTGCAAGTCACCAAGACCTGCCACAGGCTCCAGGTTGTCTTGTTGCAGCAGGGGCTGCTTGTTCCAGACTATGATGCAACCATCGCCATTGCCATTATAATGTGAACATTCTGTTTGGGACACCAGTTGTCATGCAGGCATCAGGCTCACCGATCTTTATAGGCTCTTTATTGATTCTAGCAGTTACACAGACTCACCAGGCAGACCAGGGCCCCCCCAGATCCCTAGGAATCTTCATACTCTTCTCTAGCCGCTTTCTCTTTCTGGTGATTTCTGTTTGCTCATGCTCTTGCCCTCCACGTACTCTCTCAAGGGAGGCTGCCCCTTTATGCCCTCCAACCAGCCCCAGGTGTGCCCACTCACTCATGTGCACTCCCACTAGGCCCAGGCTTATACACAATCATGGGGAGGCTGCAACACTACAGGTGCTGCTTATACAGGTTAATGGAAGCCTGACCATTTGCCCGTGAGGGCAATGTGCCCTGCAACTCCCGAGTTAAAACTGCTGTGCCCTCCGTGAAATTCCCAGTCAATGTTATCAGTCCATTGAGGTTCCCCTGATGCTAGTGTGTTTGGCTATGGTCCTTTATCAACACTGGCTTGTGTTTCTCATCAGTCTCCGCCAAATGATTTCTTCCAAGAATTTTATTTAAAAAAAAGAGTAACTTTTATAGATTAAAGACAAACATTTATTTGACTGTATCATAACACACCCTTCTATTCAGCTGCACCCTGATACACTCCTGGGGTACAAGGATACTTGGTGATGAGGGCTCCCCTTTTTATTTTTCACCAGTCACCCCCCAGTTCAGATGCCAGCATGTCAGGCATGCCACCCTCCGCAGTTAGGAGTCTGCCGCAGCACTTAGAGAACAAACTGACAGCAAGGACAATTTCAAGACCTCTGTGCTAATGGAGCAGCAGCTGTGGCCCCTCAGCCTCCTGGACATGAAGTACAGGCCTCACCAGACAGCCCAGGGGAGCCTGCCTGTCCCCTGCAGGCCTCTAGCTCCCCAGCCCACTGTCCACACGGCCTCCCGCATGGGCACTGCTCAGGCCAGCCATGGGCCTTCCCATGAAGACAATCTCAATGGGAACCAAAGCCGGAAGGACTAGGAATTAGTAACAAGCTGTTAAAACAGAAGGTTAATAAACCTATTTACAACTAGATATACAAAGCTGTAAATAAAGATAATATACAAAATATACCAAAAAAAGTATATAAAGACGTGTAATGTCTTCCCCCAAAAAAGATGCTATTTTCTAAACGTAATGAGATATTCTGGGTAAGCCTGGTAGTCATAAAATACCACAAACAAACTGGGATTTGTCACACAATCTGTGGCAGTGTCATACAGGTCGGTGGGATTCCGGGGGTCCTTGGCAGGAGGTACAATCAATGACTGATATCCAACTGCAGAGTGTCCAGTAAGCACTCGCCCATAATACATACGCTTTTTCCCATTTCTGTCTGGTTTGGAGTATATATCACTGGCAGAATAAATGGCATTGACAGCAAAATAGGTTCCTTTTCCATATGCCGCAGCTGTAAAGAGAAAACACTTAAGGATTCCAATTTAGTCAACAAATTGATGTGTTGATATGTGAAACATTGTTAAAATAATGTTCAGTTCTGTCTAAATGCTTAATATTTGGGGGGTACGCTTCTAACTTTAAAGTCATTCCTCCATTGCAAACATCATGAGTGCCCTTTGGGATGAGACACAGCGAGTCTGACCCTGAAACTTTGGTGGCTCGAGGGCCACAGACACCAGTGAACACAATGACCCTGCTCAGCGGGAGTCTGTCGCCCTCGCCCCCTCAGTTGGAGCACCCAGATGATGTGCCTCCTTACCGTTCTTCCCAGCATAGCTGCGGTTGAAGCCATTGCAGTTGACATGTGGCACTGAGTCGACGTCTGTCCCATGGAAGAGCTGCTTCTCATTTATGACGTGGTTGTTCTTGGCATCCATGGTTTTTTTCTTTGTCTGGTAGCTGTTCCAGAGAACGGGATTCTGGATTCTCTCAATCTGTAAATGAATCAGGTAAAATAGTCTACTAGTGTCAAAAGCATTTGGTTAGACACAGTCAACGAAACACAACCACTATTTTTAATAAGTAAAAAACTGCAATGTACAGAAAATTCAATGCCAGATAGTAGTGGCTGCATTCAGAAATCCTGTCGGATCTAGTGTTTCACAAAAATATTTGTTGGGAAGATTGTTGATGTAATTTTGAACATGCTTTATGCACCACCAGAGAGTGAACAACGGTTAGAATCTGAAACATTCATCACATGACCTTGGCCAACCACACCTCTTCAGCTTCTGCTTTTACCTTCACACCATTAACTGCTCCGGGACTGCCTACCTCTCATTGTCACTTTCCCTCTCCTGTTTCTATATTTCTAGGACTGGCTTCCTTTCCCATGTTCTAACAGTGTGAGAAGCACTAGAAAGAAGGTAGGAGACAAGATTAATGGATGTCAGTGCATCTCTGGTCAGTTGAGTGAGGGGCACGAATCCTGGTGGCAGAGGGTTGACTTCAGATCAGAGTGGTCATGCTTTGACCAGATTCTGGAACGTGTCCTCTAGGGGTGTGATGCAGACTTGTGTTCAGAGAGAACAAATCCAGAGATAAATCCAGAATCTGTTAATAAAACTAACTTTCAGTATCTTAAAAAAAAATCTAGGCAATACTGAGCCAAAATATGGCACATTCGACAACACAACTGGATTAAACTCCAGAACATTCAATATCATGACAAATAACCTTTAAATATACAGGACTGCTGAAGATCAATATAGATAAAGGAAATCAAAACTGTTTGTAGTTTGTGAATCTAATTTTAGGGCCAGGATGTTAGGGGAAGGAAAAAAATCTAAGAATGGGCCAAGACAACACCCTCACATCCTGTTCAAAAATTAACTCAAAATGGATAAAGGACCTGGAAGTGAGACCTGCAACCATAAAATACATAGAAGAAAACTTGGGCAAAACCCTTCACGAATTTCACCTCAGAAATCCATTTGGGGAAACAACAATGGCCAGCAAAAAAATGAAGGAAAGCATAAACAACTGGGACTATATAAAACTAAAAAGTTTCTGTTCAGCAAA